>PITA01003440.1:0-139640 GCA_004023965.1 Spilogale gracilis | reverse complement strand
CCGTATCTTTGGGGTAAATGCCCAGTAGTGCAATTGCAGGGTCATAGGGTAGCTCTATCTTTAATTTTTTAAGGAATCTCCACACTGTTTTCCAAAGCGGCTGTACCAGTTTACATTCCCACCAACAGTGTAAGAGGGTTCCCCTTTCTCCGCAGCCTCTCCAACACTTGTTGTTTTCTGTCTTGTTAATTTTGGCCAGCCTGGTGTGGTTTTTATGGGGATATGTGCTTGTTGGAAAATGCTGAGTATGTTTCCCACAGACTGACAATGTCTTTTTTTTTTTTTTTTTTTTGGTTTTATAATGAGAGCAGAAAGGGAAGTGTACAAGAACATTCACAAATATTCACTGTGATACATCTTTATATACATTTTTCCATTCAGTTTTCTTTTTTAAAGATTTCATTTATTTTTTTTTTAATTTTATTTATTTATTTGACAGAGAGAAACACAGCCAGAGAGGGAACACAAGCAGGGCGGGTGAGAGAGGGAGAAGCAGGCTTCCCGCCGAGCGGGGAGCCCGATGCAGGGCTCGATCCCGGGTCTCCAGGATCATGACCTGAGCCAAAGGCAGTCGCTTAACCAACTGAGCCACCCAGGCACCTCAAAGATTTCATTTATTTTATTAGAGAGAGAGAGCAAGTGAGTAAGAGAGCATGAATCGGGAGGGGGAAGCAGAGGGAAAGGGAGGAGCAGTCTCCCCACTGAACAGGAAGCTGGAGATGGGGCTCCATTGAAGGACCCCGGGATCATGACCTGAGCTGAAGGCAGACACTTAACCAACTGAGCCACACAGGTGCCTCTCCATTTGGTTTTCTTATTTAAAAAAAAAAAGGTCCTATGAGCAATTATTATTAATCTTGATTCATACATTAATCAAGGAGGATTCAGTGCACAAAACAGAATCCATTCTAGGAAGTTTCAAGAGAAATCATTTAAAGATATGAGATGCTTATAGAATTGGAAGGGCTAGGAGAAGGGGTTCTAGGACTTTCCTTTAAGAACAACTTCCCAAGGGGTGCCTGGGTGGCTCAGTTGGTTAAGCGACTGCCTTTGGCTCAGGTCATGATCCCGGAAACCTGGGATCAAGCCCCACATCGGGCTCCCTGCTCGGCGGGAAGCCTGCTTCTCCCTCTCTCACTCCCCCTGCTTGTGCTCCCTCTCTGGCTGTGTTTCTCTCTGTCAACTAAATAAAATCTTTAAAAAAAAAAAAAAAAAGAACAACTTCTCAAATAATGCAGAAGCAACCATCAAGGAAACTACTACCCTGGAGTCTTCCCCTAGAGCTTTGGAGCTCAAGGACATATCACCAGAGCAACAATCCAAGGAGCAAGAAGTAAGGACAGGAAGTTGCCTTCTGTTCCTGCTCTCTGTACCCGCAGAGCTGGTGCCCAGCCACCAGAAGGCAGAAGGAAGCCACCATCTCCATTCAGGCTTCCACTTAATCCTCTGGAGAATGGGCGTGGGAAAATTACTGCCCTTAACCACACTTCCACAACCTTGCCTGCTTGCAGAAACACAGCCCATGTGGCAGGGAGATGGTTTCTGCTTCACTTTGGCCTTCTAGATCGACAGGAGGACATCTAAATGATGGCGGCCAGACATTCAGGACTCTACCTGAAAGAGCATATGTATTTTTAGGCTTTCCAACCTCTGTGTTACAGGAAGGCACACCAGAAGCCAAGCCATCACAGATTGCTTGGGAGGAAATTAAATCTCAGAGGCGCTAAATACAATTTTTGCTCCAAGTGAAAAGAGCAGTATGGTTAAATGCACGGGCACTGCAGGCTGATGGACGAGGGCTCGAATCTCTGCTCCAGAACTTCCTAGCTTTTTGGTCTTAGACAAGATAATGAACTAAAGTTTCTGAGTCTTAGCTTATTAAGTGGGAATAATACTACCTTCTTCATGGGGTTCAAGTGAGAATTAAATATCATGTTTGTAAAATGCTTTGCATAATGTATGAAGTCTTACAAGGGTCTAGTACATAGTAGTCATAATTAATGAGGTCTGCAGTAAGCAGGAGGGCCAGGACACTCACCCAGGTGCGTGGTCTTTGCTGGATCTCACAGGGTAATGGAGATGCACTAGATCAGTGCATGCTTTGAGGGCCAAATTAAATATTTATGAGATGAATGCTTTAAACATATTTTTAATGTTACTACACTCCTAATGTATCTTACTAATATGATTGATTGACTGTAACTATGAAGGATCAAGTCAGATTCCACTAGCCCACATCAAAAATGCCCTGGTTCTAAGCATACTTTTAATTTATACATTGCAGTAGGCTGAATGGTGTCCTCCTAAAAGATATGCTCAAGTCCCAAACCCCAGATCTGTGAATGTGACCTCATTTGGAAGTAGAGCCTTTATACAAGTAATCAAGTTATGATGAGGTTATGTTGGAATAGAGTGGGCCCTAAATATGATGACGGGGGGAGGGTATAAAAGAAAGGACAGGGAAATTCTGGTACATGGACGCAACCGGAGGGAAGAGAGAAGACATCAAATGATGTGGCTACAGCCAAGGAAAGCCAAAGATTGCTGGCAAGCACCAGAAGCTAGGAAGAGGCAAGGAAGGATTCTCCATGAAAGCCTCTGAAGGGCTTGTGTCCTTAAATTCAGAGTCAGTTCCAGAGCTGTAAGTCCACAAAGTCCTGTTGTTTTAAGCCACCCAGCTTGTGGTCATCTGTGATGACAACCCTCCGAGACTAATGCATACAATTACCTCATTACATACTAAATGAATTCCCAATAAATCATTTAAGATTATATTTCTTTATATCTTTGTGACACTTTCAGGGCTATTTCACTTCCAGATTAATAACGAGTTGGTGGGAACTCAAACAACTTGACATTCTCCTTTCCTCGTGTTCCCTCACATGTCTGTCAAGAGTTCGGTAGACTATAAATAGACCATTAAACATAACTGAGGAACATAACTCTTGAAGTAATTCTGTGGTGAGCTCTTTTTACAAATTGAGACCTCATTTATGATTTGTAAATCAAGTCATAGGGTGGAAAGAGCAGTAAATAGAGGGCCAGGAGGAATGGCTAATCGTAATCACAGACACCTTTCCTTGAACACACACTGCATTCGAATACCATTCTAGGCATTTTTTATCACATATTTTATTTTACCCCTCAAAGTAGGAATCACAATGCCATTTTGCAAACTAAGATAGAGAAGTTCAATGAGGCTCATAGTCTTTCTCAATCAAGATCACACAGCTGGTAGGTGGCAGAGGCAGCTCCAATTTCTAGGCTCTTAGACTCCATAGTTTTTACTCTCCAGCGTTTGAATTGGTGTTGGTTTACCTCCCTGGTTCCACCCTTACTTATCGATAAGATGAATGGGTTTGAGAAGCTTTTCTCAAACTACCCTTCTGTGGACAGATTTCTGAATGAAGACTTATTTCTCTTTGGGGGCCATAATGACTGCCACACTCATAGAGATGTCTGAAGGATAAAGACTGGGTGAAGAATTGAAAACAGGTGACGACCGAAGAGCATTCCAAAGGACAGTGACAAAATGCCAGGGAACTTGTAACCCCCAGGCCAAGAATGAAAAGATTAATTTGCTCAGTGCTTCTTGCCTGTGCTTCCTTCTCTCTTCCTTTCTACTATTTTCTCATCATTCTTTCCGCACATAGTAGCCTTACAAAAGCTATCCCATGGTTTGTATTTCTTTCTCCCACCTTTTCCTCCATGGCTCTATTTCTCTCTTTCCTTTTCACTTCATCCTTACTTAGCCATTCAAAGTCTGACTTTAAATTATAGACACAAGTTTAGAAAGTTTGGAAAAGTTTGAGTATGAAATTAACCTGTGGATTATGGCTTGACAGTGTACTTGCATGGAATGGCTTATTAAAAGGAAAATAATAAAGAACATTATGAGAAAAAATAATTTTTATCCTTATCCCATTACTCACAACGTATATACATTAAGAAATATTCAAACAGTAATCTTGAAAACTATGTCAAAATGTGTGAGCAGATGGGTTAATTTCTATATAATGTGCTAACTTATAACTCAGTGGCATTTTAGTGGCTGAGAAAATTTTTCTTTGCTATGACATTTTTCCTAGAAGGCACCTCAAGTTATATATGATGCTACTATAATCTATCCTTCTTCAGACTAATGGTGGATGGATGCTGGGCTTTCACATTTACTAAGTAGGCATTACGGGATCTTCTGTATTGAAAGTTCATGATTATAATCAATATTCCTTTATGTAAGGAGACCAAGAAAGTGTCTTTATTGTACATTCCTCATGTTGCTACAACACACTCCGGCTATTGTTTTGACTCTATTACTATAGGAGGGAGGAAAATATGCTTTCAGACAAATTGGAGAATTAATCTAGTACAAGGGTTATTTATGTTAATACCAATCAACAGGAACAGAGCAATCAGGCTATTGATTTCCAGTGCTGTCAACATTTGCTAATATACAATTATAAAACTGTAGACTCTGTTCTCTCTCTAAAAGAATGTAAACGTCTTTAGAAGCTCCCGAGTGTTGAATGCTGGAGAATTATAATTAGAAGTTTGTTCCCCCAGGAATGAAAATACCATTCTCAGAAAGTACCATGGTTCAACTAATGCAGTGATTCTCTGCCTATTGATCATTACCAATCTATTATATCATTAGTTATTCCCCTTAAATACTCTGTCTGTTCCAATTAAATTCCTTGCAAAGGTTGAACAGACAGTAGGTAATTGAAAATACCCTACTTGAAACCTCCCCTTGGAGAGAGGTCTGGATCGTTTGCCATACACTCAGCTTCTACTGGCTGCACAAGTGTGTTCTTCATTCAGGTCCTTGAAACCACGTTGCAGCTGCTCTCTCTACCTTCACAGAGCAGTGCAGTACTGTGTGTTCTGTGTGTTACAGCAGAGAGCTGCATGGGCTTGGCCATTGTTAGGAAGTCCTGCCTTAAGGTAAAGAGCATACCTTCAACTCATAGGTAATTTAACTCAAATAATCACACCATTTGCCAATATTACATGATTTAAGATCTGTTTTTTTTTTTAAGTTCTTGAAGGTCAAGAGACTTATATGTGTTGCCCATTTAAAAGGATATTTTTCTTTTTATTTGTCTAAGTGTCTTAGTAAGTGCTTGTGTAGCCCTTTACAATACACAGCGCAAATTATAATACAACACATGCCAGCACTAATTCCCTCATTTTGAAGGTACATGGGATTATTGCTGGCAGAGGTTATGGTGTGTATGAACTATTATAAGACTTTCTTGAATTCTTTATATAAACTCCAGGAAGCCAAATTGTTCTGTTCAACAAAAATTAAGGGTAAAAAAATAATTCCAATTCTAGCTTCTTGGAAAAGCCCACACACCCATAGTCAGTGCTTACTGATGGAACGTCAGCAGAGTGTCTCAGATATACCACAGCAAGGACCAGAGTGAGGATTGGAACCTGCTCTCCTGTTCTTGTTTTCTATAGCCCCCGGCATATCAGTAATTCTCTCACTGGTGGTGAGAGGTCCTGTCAATGGGAAAGAACGCTCTAAGGGTGGGATGTATCAAGCACTTAAGATTATAGACAGAATGGTAGTTATTTGGGATGGGCATTTTTTACTAAGCAGCACTGATGCTTTATAGAAATATGGATTGCAGCTAAGGATGAGAAATAGGTACTGGAAAACCAAGTGGGAAAAGCAGGGGGTTTTTGTTTGGCTCTAAACAAAAAAGCTCTCATCTCCTCTCGCAGGAGGGTAAAGAAAAATGAGGACCAAGCCTAGACCTTAAGAATATGATGGCTAGACTTCAAAGACAGTCAAATGTCCAACGAGGTCAGATCTGTTAAGTTGTGAAACTGGGATCTGGACAAAGAACATGGGGACATCTAGGAAGAAGCTCTTGAAGATTTTGACTTCTCAAGTCTTCTCCAATCTTGCGAGCCTGCAGATGTTGCCAATTTCCCCCATAAGTGTAAGCATCCCCACTCTCCATATCCACTTCCCAGTGCTTAGGAATTACTGTTGAGGACTCTTTATCCCAAGGTTACATGTCCTCCTTCTCTTCCCAACACCTGCCACCATATCTCCTCTTGGACACTAGGCCAATCATTGGCATTAAGGAGCAGCTTAAAACATTTGGTGATGTGCTGGGTCTGATAAGGGACTAACCAGACCATCAATAACCCAAAGGTGTTGCAGGACCTACCCAGCACACACTAGCAGGAGCCCGGCCACATGTGAGGGATTGGATTCTGAGAGTATGTCCAAACATGAAACTGGATAGGTAAGTTTATTTACTTGGGAGTGCTCTCCTGAGATAAAGAATCAACGGGATCAACACTGGCAGGGACCCCAAGAATTGGCTTGAAATTGCTACTAGAATGGCTCCTAGAAAAAGTAGAAAAAATTAGAGCCCATGCCAAATGAAGTTGAAACGCCAGAATTGCCCAAGTAGGCAGTGTCAAGGCAGAATTGTCAAGGAAGAAAGGATTAAAAGGCTCAAGAAAATAGGCAATCAGGAATAGGTATTCTGTATATGGTTAGGTGAATGACCAGATGGTTATGTTCTACAGAAAAACCTATATGACATGCCATTTACCAAAGTTACATGAGATATGCTAACAAGAAGAGTAAGCATCATGAAACATCCATGTTGGCTCTGTGCAGGACAGGGCTGACAGTGAGAGAGGCTAGACTACAGCTTGGTTTGGCAATGGCAATGAGGGTAATGGTACCCACCAAAATAGAGGTCAGGTGTTGGCACTCCAATAAGCAGAGTACTTTCCAGACTCCATCCAAGTATCTGTTTTCAGAGAAACAACCTGTAACTATAAAATTCTAGGCTCTGTGCAAGTGAGATAGCAATAAATAATAAGTAAACACTAGACACATCATAACGGAATTCCAGAATATCAAAGAGAAAAAGAAAACCTTTAAAGCCACCTAGGAAAAAAGGGGCTTACAGGAGAACCACAATTAGAATGACAAAGATTTCATCAGTGACAATCAATGACAGTGACAAAGAATAGCATCTTCAAAGCACTGACCAGAAAGTGAATATCAAATGGGAACTCAGTATCCAGTTACTCTCTCATTCAAGCTGAGGACAAAATAAAGACATTTTGAGACGAGCAAAGATGGTTAGATTTTGCCACTCTTAAGATCTGTTGACTGAACTACTAAAAAATGTGCTTCAGCAAGAAGAAAATTGAACTTGTGAATTAAGTGGGACTCAAGTTCGAACAGTCATTCATAAATTATTAAACAATAGTAATAAATCTAAATAAGTATAGACTATTCTTTCCTCCCAGAGATTTTTGTGCATATTACCTATGTCAATTTTGCAGTGTTCCACTTAGTGTAGAGGGTCTATCTATACAATTATTCCCTCTTTGTTACAGTGTAACCCTTTTAACAGCCTGAAATATATGCAAATACTCAATTTTTAAAATGCTATTATAGCATTGGACAAGTGTTAACAAAGATGTTTGGAGAAAAAGAAAACACTAAGAATGCTGAACATTTGAAGGCTGGGTGATTGGTTTGCACACATTCACTTCCCAACATCAGCATTCAGATTGGTGTTTTGGCTAAAAGATAGGCTTCCAAGGTAGGTCTTTGGAATTCTGTGATGCTTATAAAAAGTTGAAGGCATGACGGTTAAATCTAGGAACTCTAAGGGGATATTGTATATACTGTACTTTGAGAGGGTGAAGGGTCTAATATTGAACCCTCGGTATGAGTTATATACATTGACATGTGGTATTAGCTTTAATCTTCAACAGAACTCTATAAGGTAGGCAATATTATTACCTTTATCTTATTGATGAAGCAATTGATATTCAGAGGTTACTTTTTCAGAGTCTCAGCTAGGAAGGGACAGTAATAAGATTTGAATCTAATTCTCTAGATTCTCTCAAAGCCCATGCTTTTTCACTAGATACATCTTCCAAGGCAGATAAGAAGCAGAAAATAGGAATCAACCAACTCTATAGGCACAATATATATTCACAGAGGGACTTAAAGATATAGACTTTTCCCCCTCATTTTTCAACCTATTAATTTTCAGACTCTTCTGCTCTCTTTTTTCTGCTCCACCTTATGTTCTGGTATTGCCCTTGAACAGCCAGTGGTTTACCAGATGTCCCTCGGGTGTGGTTTCACTCATTTGCTTACCCTTCACCTTTTAGTTAAATGTTTATTGAAAACTACTATATCCTGGTCATTGTTCTAGGTGATAAGTGTCAAATGACACACAAGACATGGCACTGCCCTATTGTCCAGATAATTCAATATATCTGAACCCACACCTCTTTATATCCCCATCATAGTAAATGAGTGGCTGTTAAATTCTGCCAGTTCTGATACCCCACCCTCCATATCTCTATTTCCAGTGCCTTCTTTCATGCCCTCTTCCCCGGCCAGATTAATTAGTGTGTAGCCTCCTTAATGCCTTCATTACATGCTTTCCTCTTAGATTCACTTCCAACTGTACCAGTACAAGTATGAGCATTTAACTCTTTGATTTAACTGCCCTGACTGAGGTTCTTTTTGTATAGGATAAGATCAACAGTCCCTCACATGTCACACAAAGCCCTACATAATGAGGTTCTCACCTACCTCTGCAACCTGGCCCCTATCTCTTAGCCTCTGAAAACCCATCCCTGCACCTCTCACTTCAGCCATTATCATGCTTTATGTCACACATCCATGACCTTCCTACTGGCATGCCTTGGATTTGGAACGATACTCCTGCCCTAAATCAATAAAATATTGAAATGTCAGCAAAATGATCACTCCTGTATGAAGCCTTCCTAAGTTCTTTCAGGAGAATCAATCATTCTCCTTTTTGGATTCTTAGGATTATCTTACGTATTTGTCTCATAAGTCCTTCAAAATAATGTATTTGCTTACGTGTCCAAATTTCTTCCCTAAAATTCCAAACTCCTTATAGACAGGAGTTATGCATTATTCATTATTCATTCCTGCATCTCTAGGTCTTAGTACAGGGATTTGGCACATCTCTTATCTGTCCAACTCAATTTATACTTGTTGGATGAATTGAATGAATGAAGATGGGGTTTCTAAAGTGTTACCCAGTATATCCTTACATGATAGAACACTGCTTTGCCCTTCCTGCTTATAAAAATATAAAAATACCCAAATATCTTTTGGAGTAGCTCAGCTCATTTCTCAGTGTTGTGGATCTAGTCTGGAAACACAAAGAGCCCTCGAGCAATTCCAGACTTGAAGTAAGTTCCCTCCTAAATATATTGTAACAAATGCTGGTAGTTCCTCTTCTGAAACACTCCTGTTGTAGACCCTAAATTTCCTTGTTGGAGTTGGATAGGGTTTCACTCCTCTAATGTTAGAATTTATAATAGAAAAGTCTGTTTTCTCTTAAGGCTGGCAAAGCAACAGTGTCCATCTGCTTTCAAAATCCTGAAAATAGAAATAAATAATAATAGTGGGAAAAATAAATTAGTTTAATGAAAAGTGTATGGGTATTTTAAAAGTTACTGCTTTGAGAACTTTGATATTTGATAAAAGAATTATAAACTCTTAACTTTGGCCTACATATGTATTTGTTTCCCTTTAGAACACTGAAGTTTTACTCTTTAGTTCCACAAATACATTTTTCTATTGTCCAAAGTCTAGGGCTTTTCATTCCTCTCCTCCTCCTCCCTCTCCTCCTCCTCATCCTCCTTCTTCTTCTTCCTCTTTTTTTTTTTTTAACCAGATGGCAATGTTAAAATGATTTTCAAAGTGAATATTTTAGCCTTCAAAAAATAAAACATGAAGAGGCATGTATGAAAAATTAGGCCCATTTTATTTCGTTCATTATTTTGTTAGACTTATTTTTAGAACATTTCATCAATCTGGACATTTTCACAGATATTTTTATCAGTTCAGCCTGTTCTGTATCGCTTACCAGTCTGGTTGCTATGGTGTGACAATGATTTTTTTTTTTTATTCTTTTCCAAACAAAAAATAACCTTTCAATGACAATGCACTTAGATTTTTAAAAAAATGCATCCATACTCTCAGGCTATTTTCAGCTATACAAACCAACTGTACTTTAGCTTCAAACTCTCTTTAATCTTCAATGTTATTAGAACAGGATTTGTGTCCTTGGGGACAGAGAATTTTTAATTGAAACCCAAACCCCACACCACTAACAAAACATTTGTGTGATATGGCAATTTGTAGGTTATTTAAAGGAAGATCAGAGCAAGACCTTGATTCATTCAAAGCAAATTAATAAATCCTGGACCCAATTTAGAGTCAGGGAACTAGAAGAAGCCATAATAATAAAATCATACATTTATACATGCACAGTGCCAGGCACTGTTCTAAGGGATTTTCTTGCATTAACTCCTATAATCCTTACGGTCTCAGGGGTAAGTGCTGCTATAAGGCACACAGTGCATGTAAGAAAGGAAGTACAGACAGGTTAAATGACTTAATGCCTATGGTTACATCAACCATAAGTAGTGGAGCCAGCTCTGCAAGCCCAGTGGTCTGGCAGCAGAGTCAGTGCTGAGAGAAAGCATTTACACAAGGTATTTGAGAACGTGCGGCAGAGTTGGTGTTCGATTTCTGATTCTCATTCTTACCTTCTATTTTTTTGGCTACTGTTTTAGTGAGTACACAGGACCCTTCCTGATCGGTCTCTTCCCAAACCATCCATCCAGTTACCCCACTCGTTTAACACTTGACTGTACCCTGATTCCAAACAGGCAGGCTATTTCTGTCAGTTAGACTATAAATACTCCAAAGGCAAGGACCCTAAGGGGTGGTGTCAATCTTCTGGATGCCTAGGGAACTGAGTGCCAGGCTGGGCATTAGCAGGTCCTCAGTGAGGGCCGTACATCTGAGTGGTAGGTCAGGTTTGTAACAAATGCACAGAGGGTCTCCCTTAGTCCTCTTCTTCTCATTCCCCTACATCCCCATGGAGTCCACACAACACATAGGGAATAGTCTAGAAGCAAAGCCTGGAACAAAGCTTATCCAGATCCCTCTCTCTGTCCTCCTGCTTCCCTTTGTCATGGCTTGCTGGGCTTAGGGAACAAGGTAGCAGAGACCCAGCGTCTCTGGGCCAAGCCTTTCTAATGTTCCTGAAGCTTCCTCTCCAGGCTGACTTAGATCAAAACTCCTCCCATGGGATCGACTTTCAGATCTTCCCTCTCCTTCTGTTTAAATCACTTCATAAGGCGGGGCACCTGGGTGGCTCAGTTGGTTAAGCATCAGACTCTTGATCTCAGCTCAGGTCTTGATTTCAGATTCTCCTACTTAAAAAATGTATAGATAAATATAGATATAGATATAGATAGAGATAGAGATAGAGATAGAGATGATAGAGATGATAGAGATAGAGATAGAGATAGAGATGATAGAGATAGAGATAGAGATAGAGATAGAGATGATAGAGATAGAGATAGAGATAGAGATGATAGAGATAGAGATATAGAGATAGAGATGATAGAGATAGAGATAGAGATAGAGATAGAGATGATAGAGATAGAGATAGAGATAGAGATAGAGATATATAAAACACAAAATCACATTCAAAGAGAGTAAGAGTGCAGGCCCATTCTGTCTCTTGGCTTTCTACCTTCCTTATACCTGACACAGATGCGGGCTATCATTTAACCTTTTAGAGCTTCACCTTAGGTGAGAATCTGCAGGTCCAGCCACTGCTCAGAGCAAGGAGGTGGCTCAGCAGATAAGCCACAATGTGTATGAGCTAAAGCATGGCTGCCTTTTCCCTCCTGCCCCTAAATCTCCTACATGAATGTCTCCCTCGGTCCACCCTAACTAGAGAGGAAGGGGATTTCTGAGACACGGAGGAGCTCAGTCTGGCCAAGTGGACCTGTTTCTAGGCCACCACGGCACTCCTCACCACATGAGTGTTGGATGTCGCTTGACTCAGCCTGGTCATCTTGGTTTTGAGGAGTCAGTATCCCACAAGAAAACATATGGGTTCCAGATGTTCTCTAAAGATCACAGGATTTGGAGTCAGAAGACCTGGCTTTCCATCTCAATTTTTGGCCTTGTGTTTCCTAGGAAAGTCACCAAAGTATTTGTCTGGTGTCCTAACCTCCCTGAGACACAGATTCAGTGTCCATAAAAGGAGAATCATAGCACCTGTTGGGGAAAGGGTTAGCAGACTGAAATGGCATCATCTATGAGATGTTTTTGTTATTTTCCTGTTATCTTTAAACCTGAAGACACTAACATAAAAAGGATCCCGACTTGCTTTTCTTTTTGATGGTGTTATGTGTTGGTGTGGTGTGTACTCACCTTCACAAACCAGCTTTCCTTTTCAACCAGCTTGTGGGCAGATATAGGATGTTCACATGCTCTTTTGAGCCAAAAGTGGAAGAGAAGGTAGAGGGAAAGGTGGGCTTGCTCATAGGACTCTTGGCAGGTTTCAGGCCCTCTCCAGGAGAGACTGAATATATCAATGCTTGGCCATGGGGGTCTCTCCATAAGGCAGCTCCCCACTGGGCAGGTAACCTCCCTCAGAATAGGCAAGCGTGAAAGAGGGTACCCGAGATGGAAGGCACTGTCTCTTCTAACTTCCTCAGAAGTGTTGTCGCATCCCTCTTCACCAGGAGTGTGTCACGAGGTCCAGCCCCTACTCAAGGGGACGGCATTACTGAGCTGCACCCATGTCATCTTAAGAAGCCGACTGCACATGGTCAGACATAATTTAGCCCTGGTCTTGTTCTGAGTTTCCATTCAGTATTCTTAAGATTTTTCTTTGGCTGTTATTTGTTTGAGGAGAAGCAGATTTGGCAAATGTTCACAACATTTTCTCCTCTTGCCTTGCTGTTGTCCTAAACGTTGACAGCTCAATGGCTTAGACGAATGAGTAAACGCAAGAGACAGCATATCATAATGATATAGGGTATGAGCTCTGATATTTGGATGGTAGGCCCCCATCTATCAGGTGAGTCTCTGCAAGTTTCTGAATCTCAGTTTTCTCAGCTGTAACATGGGAATAAGAATAGGATTTACCTCGTTAGAGAAGATGATATGAAAGGGACCCATAAACCTGGCACATGGGAAGCACTCAATAAATTTTGGAGATACTGTTGTTGATATGCAGATACCATGTTCACCAAGTATCTGATCTCCAGTAACTTTTAGTTTAGAACAGAGGCCTAAAAAATCAGCTTTATGTTCTGTGTTGTTTTTCCCCCTATGGATTTCCGTATAAAATCATTTTAATTTTCTTAAGGAAGGAAAACCAAAAGTCCTCTTCATTAAATTGAAGATTGCACTGGTGTTCTCCAGACAGAACACTGAGATGCCCCTTGAACATATTTTTCACTCCCTCTTGTTTTCCTGTTACCCTTGACATTCTGTTGCTCCAGCTTTTAGAAGGTTAGAAGGATGTTCATAACTACGAAGACGAAAGTCCTTTGCACATGGCCTTGAGCTCCCCAGAGGAAGTGTGTCTCTGAAATATAACAAATAAATAATAAATAGGCAGTGTTTGGAGTGAGCTGCATAAAACTTCTGGTTTCCTTCAGAAGGAATATCCAGGGCTTTTTTGCAGGGGTAGACTATAGCTGTCTAAATGTTGAGGGCAGTGTCATCGAAAACATCCTGATATTTTCCCTTATGGTCAGTGGAATATAATGAATTAAAATTTTCATAGGGCTGTGTAATTATGTTTTATTGTAATGGAAAAAACTGAAGTCCTAATAAAGTATTTTAAAACACACACAAATTCTCTGTCCTGAAAGTGCTCTAAAAATAAAGTCCCTTTCAAAAAGGCACAAAATCTCTTAACAAAGTAAATGTTTATGATTACAAACCTTGACCACAAATGACGTACTAGGCATAGTGAGTTTAAGCGCTTTCCAGATTGGTTGTACATTTGTCCCCTGCATTTAGGGGACAGGACACATAAGCCCTTACTATGAATATACCAACAATATACCCATAACTAGGTCAGGGAAGCCCCATATGCATGTGCTTTAAGGAAGTGTTTCTTTATGAGTAAGCTTGAGACATGATAGGAATGATGGGAATGTCAGGAGTGATAGCAGGCTAAAAGGGAAAAGTGCTTTTGATCTGGGAAATTTTCTGTGCCTCTCAGTTAATTAAACCATAGACAAAACTGCCAAGGGGACAGTCCTGTGGCTTAACACCCTGAGTCTGCTTAAGGGACTGATGAGCTTTGCAAACCTTCCTAGGATGGATTGCATGTGACGTAACCTTAAGTTATTCCTTAATATGAGTTCTTGGGACCAGGCATTGAGCCTTTAAACCAGGAACTGCTGATGTTATTGCTGATCCTCACAGCAGTAAGTATCTGTATCATTTAGGGCTCCTTGTGGCAAGCAACAGAAACCAACACTGGTTAATTTGATTGAGAAAGGTATTTGTTCGGCTCACGGAGCCATGGGAACAGCTAAGCATCCAGGCTTCAGGAAAAACAAGAACCCAGACTATCTGGGGGATTTGGGAGCATGGAATAAAGACAGTTAGTCCTGGCAGCCTCTGATGTTTCTGGCCCCTGGCTCAAGGTGTACAAATGATGGTGGGGGCGATAGGGTGGTGCAACTGATCGCCCCTGGCTTGAGTCTCTTGCTTTCCCTTAGGGTGCTCTGATAGATAGAGAATGGGGTAGACTTCTCTCCACAATGGGATGGGTGGGAGGTCGTTATCGAATGAGCAAGAAGGGATGCTGTGAAAGCCAAAATCCAAAGTATCTTCTACAATATTCTCTTGATTTTAAAGTTGAGGAAAGAGGTCAAATATGTTTACTTAGCTATGACAGCATGTGTCTTGGTGTCAAGTGAGATTTGAACTCACAGTAGTCTAATATCCAAGTATTTACTCTGCACCCCCTCCTTCCCTCTGCTAAGTCCTCTCTATGCTACTGAGCATGAGAGCATAAGGGTTGACATCCTTCCCCCACAGGGAAGATCCATGGGCCTATGTTTGTAAGACCTTTTGATGTCTTCTGGCCAAAGGTATGGTTTTGGTAGAAAGGAATCAACCTCACTATGTCTGACCAGCACAGGAGGAAGTGAACAGAAAAGAAGGACCATTTGCTGTAGTTGTCTTTCCCTCTCTGGAAACAATGGTTCCAAATACCCAAGCTTTAGGTAGTGTCACTAACCCAGAACACCCAAGGCCAGCGAGTCAGAGATCCTAGTGTAATTCTGAATGTAAAACTAGAGATCGGGAGCTATTTTAGGAGTTGGTAGTCGTGAGTGGATGGCCAAGTGCTCAAGTTTAAGGTGATTTCTTTCCCAACAACCAGAACTGAAGATATGAGTAGTGGCTTAGCCGACTTTTAAAATGTGTCTGCACTTAGGACTCAGAAGAAAATGCTATTATATTGTTAAAATATAGAGTATATATTTTGCACAATGCTTAAAATTTCTGGTTGAGAGTCTTTTAAATAAGGTTATTTCCACTTACAAGTCGGTCACAACCATTGTCCAATTTTACCAGTCATTTGGTCAAAGGAGATAGAGTTCAAGCCAGGACTTTCCTTTCTGTTATTAGGGGAGATAAGGTCAGATACCTGGCACAGCAACTAGTAAACAAGAGGTACTCAATGCATGCTTATTCCATTCCCTTTGTGAAGTCAAGCAAATTTTAATTAATCGTTGTTCATATACTTCAACATTCTTAGTCCTTCAACATTTATGGACTACCTACATGGGATCGATCACATGTCATTCTAGTTCTCCAAATCCGTCAGTGCTTGTTATCACCTCCAAATGCCTTGCTACTCAAAGTATGGTCCACAGACCAGCAGCCTCAGCAGCAGCACCTAAGAGTGCTAGGCCCTAGCCAGACTTCCTGAATTAGAGTCAGAGCACAATGTAATTTGTATACTTATTAAAGTTTGCGACCAGGTTCCCATTCCTTATCATAAAGTAAGATCTTGCTCCTAACTCATCTCCTTCCACTCCAGCCATGCCCCTCCTTGGGATTTGAACTGACCTTCCTGAGACCCACAGAGTTGTTTCCTATCTCTGGGCTTCTCCCATGCTATTCCCTACTTCTCCTTTTTTTGTCTTACAAGACCTATGCTTTCTTTAAGACATGCATACATGCCATTTGTTCATTTATTCACGTATGTATTCATTCTCTATGTATTTATTGATTAACTACTATATGCCAAGCACTGTGGTCAGACACCCTCTCTAAAAAAGCTCCTACTAGTTGGGTGGCCCTCCTCTCTGCTCTCTGGTGGGCAGGTATAACTCCATATTTGCTGTTGACATTGACCTTAGGGGCCAAGGAGCCTGCCGTAGTTCTCTTTGTTTGCCCTGCATCTGGCCTAGTTCCTGGTTGTCAGTGGAGCTTCAGGAAGTATTTGGTTGGCTTGAACTGTTGCACTTTGAGGAACAAGTAATTGGGCCAGGACCACAGCAGGTGATCTCTGAAGTTATTCATGACCCAAAGTGAGAATGCTCTTGGCCCAGACACTCTCGCCAGCCATCTGCCAGGGGGGAGTGCTTCTCTCTAATTCACTCGAAGGCCCTGTCTTGGCCAGTGGCTATAGTGATGTAATCCCATGCCCATCTACACACTGAACAAATCAGGTTGCTGAGAGTGTCACAGGTAGGAAAGACTCAGCATAGAGACTTGAGAAGGTGATTACTATGGGTGGCCCAACCTGGGTCTGTGGCTGTGGTGTCTTCCCCAGGCCTCTGCCAGCTATAATCACATTGCACATAGCCTGAGGGTGTCTTCTTATCAATTACTGAGAGAGTCAAGTTACCTACTGGTTCCCTACCCCATGGAGAGGCATGCCTGTGGGCAGCTCCAATAGTGGTGACCAGTTAAGGGATACCATCTTTGTTAGAGACATAGTCAGCAAGGCCTTTACTGTAATGAACAGGGAACCATGGAGGGCCATTACATAAGTGAAAAGTAATCATGAAAACAAATAAATCAGATAGTAAATGAGAGGTGGAAGAAGTGAATTAAACACGGATTGTGGAGCCAGGAAACCTGGGTCCAGAACCCTAGCTCTGCTCCTTGGAGCTGCAAGAGCTTGGCTCAGTTGTCAGAGTCTCTATGTCACAGTCTCCCCTGCTGCAAAGTGAGAAGGGTAACAGTACCTACTTTATGGATATTAAATAATTTATTACTCATAAAGACTTGTAATAAATGGTGCCATCACACGATAAGCCTTATATTGTTTAACAAATGGAAAATATTGAATCACTTGAGAATAAAATTCAGTGCTTCATTCTCTTTCCATCAGTGTAAGCCTTCCCACTAGTAAATGCATTTGCCCACTTCCCAGTATTTCCCTGGGTGTACGGTGGGAGTGTGTACATCTTTAAGCCCAAGCAAGGCTTTAAAAAAATGAACAAAAGGGAAACAGCTGCTTTGTTTTTGAAAAGATTTGCCAAGATCACATAGTTAAATTTAATGACTGGGTGTTTTAAACCCTGGAGAACAATGTAATTTGTGTCATCTCTGCTACAAAGGATGACTCTGGTGAGCGTTTCATTTTGGTCGCCCGAAAACTGAACTTGAACAAAAGAAGTGAAAACAAACACAAATACAGTAACAGGAAAACTCTAATTAGGCTTTGGGAAAAGATGGTCCAGTCCTGTCATGCCTTCACGGAGCAGGACAAAAATAACAGAGGCACCTGCAAAGTTATTTTTCTCACCAAATATTTCCATTTTCAAAGTAATATTTTGTGATGGAGTATTCTGATTTCAGCACATAAGAGGAGGCTGGAGAGGGGAGCAGGAGACCACTCTCTGAACATCTGTGTGCACTTTACCTGTAGTGTTTCTTTTAATCCTCCCAAAAGTCCATGAAGGAGATATTTCCCACATTTTACAAACGAACACAGAGATCAAAGAGGTTAGATACCTTAACCAAGTCCATACAACCAATGAGTTACAGAACTGGACTATACCTGTCTGACCCTACAACTGTGCCCACGTCAAAATCTGTCTGTTCAATTTTAATGGGAACAAAGTACTTGTACTTGACTCTCTTCCATATAGCCACCAGAAACCAAATAGTAAATGCTTGTGAAGTTCAGATACAATGTTTGATTTTTTTTCAAGCAAGATGGAGATAGTAATTTGATCACAATCATGGCAGAGGATCTGATGACAATAACAGAAGACTATACTCAACTGATAACCTCATATTGTTTGGACTCCTGGATGTCTACACGGTGGTACAAGGTATCCCAATGGCTTGACAAAAATGAGTACGTTGTGATAAAATTCAGAGAGTTACTGATGGATAAGGGAGCTCCTCCTCACAAAGGGACTTGACTGGGATGCAGTACCTCTAACTGATAGGAAAACTGGGAGAGAGAAGATCTTGGATTACAGGAAGGAGTAAGGCATCCTTCTGCTTTCCTCCTCAAGGGCACTATTCCACTACATCACTTATGACCAAGTAGCCTATGTGAGGGGACAGGCGCGCGAGCACGAGAGAGAGAGAGAGAGAGAGAGAGAGAGAGAGAGAGAGAGAGAATAGAGAATGTTACTATTTGAAACACATGGATTGTCTTTACTATTACTCTCTAGGTAAAAAAATCTCTTTGTCCAGAGAAGACAGGAAACAATTTCATTTCTCTTCCTGGCACGGAGTCAGGCAGTTGTGTCTGCAAGTCTCTCACAGAGCATTTCCTTCAGCTGTTGTTATTGTCGATGAATGTGACGACATCTCTGTGTGTGTGCGTGTGCGTGTGTGTGTGTGGTTAGCGTGGGTCCAAGGGCATCAATGAGAGAAGACCCTAGACCCTCACTATAGAATAATCCTTGGGTCTGATGCTATACAGCCTTCTCACATACACTGTTTCAGCAGCCCTCTGGTGGGTCTGAAAGATTCCTGGAATAACAAAAGGAGAAGTACTCAGAGTTCGGAAAACCTGGGGCTGGTCTCGACATAGTACTACCTGCTCTATGATTTTGAGCAAATTATTGGGAGGAAGAGGTAGATTAATATACACAAAAATACCCTTTTAACTGAGAAAGTACTATACAGTTACTGAAAGCTTATCAACAGATTGCCAATATGTATCATAGCAAATCCTGACAGGACTTCTCTTTGTCACCTTTTCCCACCAGGCGTTTTATCATGCTTCTCCGAACATCCAGGAAAATGGAGAACAGTTTCCTGGTTAACGCGGATCTCCCTATGGTACATCTTCTGAGGGCTGCATTTTGGTAGTTGGAATGAAATTAGTTGAATTTTCTTCAGAAGTCACTGGAGATAAAACAATAAGAAAGATTGTTTCTTGACTCTGCTGGAGGAAAATCCCACAATTAGGCTGATTGGTTATTGTCTGGGGTGCCCTGCCTTCTCCTCCATCCCTAATCCATGCTCTCAATTTTCACAGCAGATACTACACTCTTCTTTCTCCTCACACTTCCCCACATCTTCTTCCCATCCTCCGCAGGTGCCTACCGCCTTCCCATTATTGAAAATGGAAGCCATCAGACAAATCCCCTCCTCCAACTTCTAAATTCCAATCCTACAAACTCTCCTACACCTGCTAGTCCCTTCCTTCTTGCAATAAATAAATCTAGTAAAAGGGTTTCTTTTCTCCAGTCTAAGTTTCTGTATTCCGCTCCTGCTCACCTCCCCAAAGAACTTCATTATATCCATTATGCATCACTCCGCTCACCTTTATCTTTAACTTCTACTCTCCTTAATAGATCATCCCCACCAGCACCCAATTGTTGATACTAGCATCTTCCATCTTATGGTACAAACAAAATAAAATCACCCCACTGACGGAGCCGTTCCTTGTAGCTTCTGCCTTAGCCCCCCACTTCTTCTAGCCAAATTTCTTGAAAGCGTTGCTTCTTGTCTCTGCCTCCATCCCTCCTGCACACTCCACGGTGCTCTGCTCTGGGGCTCCATGAACACTCTTCTGGCTTGGGTCATTGATGCTCTTGCTACTAATTTCCTTAGAATATTCTTGACTTACTTGATGCTCAGCAACTTTAGACACTTTCGCTGACTTTCTGAAACATTGTTTTCCTTATATTTTGTGATACTACACTCTTCTTGGTCAGCCCATCTTAGTATCCCTTGAGGATCCCATCCCTCCCATCCCATCCCTCCTTTAAGCCCTTTATGCCCACTGCAACCCTCCCCCTCATCTTTTCCACCCCCCTTGGCCTCAGTTACCATCCAAATGTTGGATGTAGCTCCCAAACCCTTATGTCTAGTCTGTCTCCTTGGGCCCCCCAATCCTCTGCATCTAATTGCCTGGTGGTCTCTACCCAACATACCTAAAACCACACTCAGCATCTATTTCCCAAAATTTGTTCACAAACATTTCCAGGGTTCTCCCACCACTCTCAAAATGAAATCAAGTCTCTGTATGCTTTTCAATGACTTTCAGGTTTTGTGAACCTGCTCTATAAGGCTCGGGACCCTGATGCTCAGCACTCTAGCTGTTTTGACTATGGTTTCTCCAACCATATTCCCTCTTCCATATCTATGCCTTTGTCAGGGCCAGTCCTCCCACCTGCAACACTTTTCCCTAAGCTACCCTGTTCAGTTGCTAACTTCTCCTTATCCATTAGGTCTCTTCATCATCCTTCCGTAAGCTGATTAGAAGCCTCTCCAATGTACACCAAGCTTCCCCCTAAAAAACTATGTACTATATCAAACAAAATAACCACATTAGGGTACTACCAGCAGTTATAAACCAAGTGTTCCCTGGCTCTCCTTCTTTCTTACCTCCCCACCTGTCATTCTCCCCTCAACCCTTTTGTGGCACTTACTGCCCTCTGTTTCAAATATTCTTTTATACCTATCTGTCCACTAGATCATGAGTTGTTGGAGTGATGCTGAAAATTTGAAGCAATCAATATATACTTATTGAATTGCACTGACCTGAAATAAAATTGGGTATGGCTCCAAAATAGTGCAATATTTACATGGCTACTCTTTATGATAATTTATGTAGCCATTCTCCTATTTTTAGACATTTGGGGGCTTCATTGTTGTTTACTCTTTATATCACTGAATAATGTTGTGACAAAGATTGTTATTATTAAAGCTTATTTGTATTGTTTCAGACTCTTTACATAAGTCTGAGTCTTAAAAGTAGAGTTACTCAGGCAAAAGGCATGATAATTTTAATTGTTTTATTTAAATTCAATTAGCCAACATGTAGTAAATCATTAGTTTCAGATGTAATGTTCAATAATTTATCAGTTGTGTATAATACCCAGTGCTCATCGTAGAAGGTATGATAATTTTAAAGATGTCAACAGGCACTATCATGTTGTTTTCCAAAATTATTGCACAATTAAAATCCCCAGTTTTGTGACTCTTTTACAGACTGCATTTTAAACCTTCATATAGCATGAATACACAACTAAAAAGCGTTGCAAGACCTGTCTGAGCTTATCATTTCCCTTCTCTAAGAACATTGCCGAGTGTGGAGATCTTGAGGAACTGGAATCTTGCAGATCTTAAAAAGAAAAGAAAAAAAGAAAGGACATTCAAAAGGCTCTGCACAGACAGTGCAATCTACCAACTGGGTGGTTTCAAAGTGTCAACTATAGGGCCTGGGGATTTTTAAATTTTATTCTTTGTTCATGTCCTTCTCAGCAAGCTCAACATGTAATATTGATTGTTAATAATGGATGTTAAAGGTTATGAGGCAATGTATAGATAAAGCAAAAAAAGACTTTTTTTGGAGTAATTTCACTGTCACTAGAGTGACAGTGTTTCTTGGACCAATTATAAAAAGCCAATATCTCTTTGTTGGGTCATTTGTTACCAGTCACAATAGCCCTCATCACTTGCAGTGTTAGAATGTTGAGAGACATAAAGGCGTAATATTGATGTGGAGAGACATACACGGCTCCCTCAAGTTTGTGACTATTGATTTGGTTCTCTTTGTTCAAATGGGATGTCTCTTGTGAGTAACTATTCGGCTGATCCAACAGCTAGTCATTTGCCCTGGGTGCCCTGACCCAGTTAGGCCCCACAGGCTCTTCTGTCATGTAATGAGGGCTGTAGACTAAGTGTTTCATTGGCTTATTTGTGAGTTCCAGCCTTATCATCTGCTGGAAGAGAGGAGGATGGAGATGGTCAAATAGACAAGGGAGCCTCATGAGGAGGGGATAGTGGGTAGAGGGGTTATTTGGACAGAAATAATGACTAGAAGGTAAATAATGGAGGCAGTCAAGATGAGTGTTCTGGGGGAGGATGAGCAGGGTCTGAACCATGTCAGTGGTACGAAGGTTAGAAAGAGAAGGGCTGATATGGAACCATCTGAACATGATTTATGTCTATACCAGGCCAATTATTTTGAAATAAAATCAATTCAATTCAATAAATATTTTTTCCAAGTGTCACAACTGTGCTAAGAACATGATGAGAATACAGCCCTGGTCCTCACAGAGCTCATAGTTTCTTAAGGGAGATAAATTATGAGCCAATCAAAACAGAATGCATTAATACAGAGGCAGGGAAGTAATCAGAAAGTGGGAATGTTTGCCTGTCATAGAGGAGAGGGAAACCAGGTTTTCTATAGTTATTTTCTAGGTCATCACATGGAGAAGTGGGGAAAGGGAGCTTTTGCAAAGGCATAGATAATACCTCATGAATTATTTGGGAACTATAAGCAATGTGGCTTTGCTGAGGAGTAAATGTTTTGTGGATTTGTGTGTGTGTGTGTGTGTGTGTGTGTGTGTGTGTGTGTGTGTGTTTTGTGGATTATTAAGTGAGTAGGGTAGGAGTCTGGGGAAGTTTCCCCAGATAGACTGATAAAGGGCCTTATAAGCCTTGTGGAAAGACGCTTTCACCTGCAGGAAATCAGGAGCTGGTGAAGGGTCCTAAGCAATGGACCCATGGTTGGCAGGGGCTGAGAGTGCAGGCCCTGATCAGACACCTGACACTGATATTCTGGAACTCTCAGGTCTTCCCTTGGAGCCTTGGACAAATTCCTTATCCTGTAAAATGCTGTTTTCTCAGTTTTAGAAAGCAATGTAATAGGTGTATCTGCTTCATCAATTCATTGTAAGGATTAAATGAGAAAATGCCTGAATATACTGTGTGTCACCATCATCATCATCACCATCATTACCATCCTCATCATACCATGACCACCATCATCATCACCATCATTATCATCACCATCATCACCACCCTAATCACCATCATCATCACCCTCATCACCACCATCATCACCATCATCACCATCATCACCACCCTAATCACCATCATCATCACCCTCATCACCACCATCATCACCATCATCACCATCATCACCACCCTCATCACCATCATCATCACCCTCATCACCATCATCATCACCCTCATCACCACCATCATCACCATCATCACCATCATCATCATTACCATTATCATCATCACCATTAGCACCATGATTGTCAACACCATCATCATCATCATCACCCCCATCATCTTCATCATCATCACTGTCATCACCACCACCGTCATCATCATCGCCATCATCACCATCATCATCATAGCTCTTTTTTTTTTTTTTAAAGATTTTATTTATTTGACAGAGAGAACACAGCCAGAGAGGGAACACAAGCAGGGGGAGTGAGAGAGGGAGAAGCAGGCTTCCCGCCGAGCAGGGAGCCCGATGTGGGGCTCGATCCCAGGTCTCCGGGATCACGACCTGAGCTGAAGGCAGTTGCTTAACCAACTGAGCCTCCCAGGCACCCCCGTCATCATAGTTCTAATACCTATTTGGTTTCAAGGCTGAGAATGACTTTAAAGGGAGAAGGGAAAATAAGAAAATCAGTTACAGATCTATTGCAAAAGTCCAGATGTGAAGTGATAAAGTTGACAGGAAGCACAGTAGCGGAAGGCTGATCAGAGAAATACATAGGAATTAAAATCAACTGTTGTTAATGAATGTAAAGACAGGAATAGAGGGTGCCTTTCATATTTTTGGTTTAGAAGACCAAAGGAAGAACAACATTACCATGGTAAGTAAAGCAAAAAGAAGAGAAATTAAATGTTTTTAAATGCCTGATTTAGTCATAATGATAACAATAGCTAACATTTCACATAGACTTTATCACGTGCCATGCACTGGGCTAAGCACTCCACATATAATAACTCATTTATCGCACTGCACAACCAATCAGAATAGGTAATATTATTATTCCAAATCCCAGATGAAACCAAAGCCCAGAGAGTTTAATTGGCCTAATGTGGAAAAACCATTTTATCCCTTTGATGGTCCCTTTCCTATTCTTTGGTTTTGCTAGTTACTCCTTTGCAGTTTTTCCCTTTCATTGTAGTAGGGTCTTGGGAGAGAAAGATGATACACACCTTCAACCTGTCATTTTTTTCTCTCAACTCCTGGGAAACAGGCAGCGTGACATTTTGAACATAGCCCAAGTCCCCACTCTACTGCACTACACATCCTCCTTGGGGCACTTCAGAGCAAGATTTCCAGCTATAAGTTATGTGGTCCTGGGGCTACCACAGGAAAGTGTGACCTTATTATAGAACTGTATCCATATGCTCCCAGTCAAGGCACTGATTGGAGCAAAACTATGGGAATAGACGGAGGTGCAGGCTAGAAGGACCAAGGAACGAAAAAGGACCAGCACACAAGGGATAGGCAAAAGGAGTAGATTCAAGAACAAGATTGCAAGAGAGGCAGAAGTGAAACAGGAAATGTGGGGTGGAATAAATGTGTTAAGGATACTCGCCCAGGTGAGAACTCCAAGATGAGCATGACCCTACACTATAGAGATGCCAGAGAGGATTATGTCAGAGGGAGAGAAGGGGAAAGAGAGAGAGAGACAGAGACAGAGACTGAGAAAAGCCTCTTAGTAAAAGGTTAATAGTCTAGTGATTTTGGCCAGAAAAGTCTTCCATCTAGGGGTAGTGCAATCCAGACTCTAGTGGGCTGGAGTTACCCCTTTGCGTGATTAAGTGCTAATGTCAAAAATAGGCATTTGTGAGTAATTACTGATGAACTGATTAAAGTGTGGGCATTTCGCTCATCATTATTGTCTCTGATATTTTTTCTCATCAACGGACTGCAAAAATTCTGCTTGCATTAAATGGTTTTATTATTTACCATTTAATTTCATTAAGTTTGTTTATTAGTTCCCTATCAGAGACATATTCAAAGTACAAACTATTAACATATCACTGTTTCCTTGTTTTATTTCTGCTTCACCCCTGGGGTCATGAAAGGAAACAAGGACATATTGAGGTCTTATGGAACTTGATATTTAATAGTTTATAATCAGATGCTGAATCCACTGACCCTATTGACCATTAATGAGATAATCCTAGAAGTATGACAGACAGGAAGTAGAGCTAGCATCTACTGCCTTCCACATTTATTTGCTGAATGAATTTGTGAACCTAGTCCAACCATCTTCTTTCTAACAGGAAGCCACAAAGAACACAGGAATAAGATTTTTAATTCAGGCCTGTGGATTATTTAAAAGGACTGGATTGGAAGAGATTATGCTGAGTGAAATAAGCCAAGTAGAGAAAGTCAAGTTTCACATGGTTTGACTTACTTGCGGTGCATAAGGGGTAATATAGAGGACAATAGCAGAAGGAAAGGAAATGGGAAGTAGGGTAATTCGGGGAGACAAATGAAACATGAGAGACTTTGGACTCAGAAACAAACTGAGGGCCTTGGAGGGAAGGGGGTGAGGGGGATGGGAGAGCCTGGTGGTGGGTATTGAGGGCACGTATTGCATGGAGCACTGGGTGTGGGGCATAAACAATGAATCTTGGAACACTGAAAAAATAAAATAAATTTTTAAAAAAGCATATTCTAATGTCTAATCTCCTGAAGCATTATGAAGTTTCTCTTTCAATTTCACTTTATCATTATGTTTTCAAACAATTTTCCCTAGACGGGCCTTTAGGAGAGGGCCAGAAGTCAGGTTTCTGTCTGAGGAGTGGGTTCCACACTGCTCCTGGTCCCTGTTTTTCTGGATTCCCAGATGGACATTTTCAGCCCACCTGCTGACTCCTGCCTCAGTTTCTCCCCCGTGCATGGCGTGTTTCCAGGTCTCATTTGTGCAGAGTGAGTGCGCCGTCCTCTCCACAGTGACTACTCTCAAATGATAGCCTCCTTTCCTTTGGTAAATTAATCCTCAAGTCTTCATTTTTCATTTGCATTTTTAAAAAACCACATTTTATCTCCTTGATGTCACCTGTCCTATTCTTTGCTTTTGCCTGCTACACCTTTGGCGTTTCCCCCTTACACTGTAGTAGGGTCTTGGGAGAGAAAGATAATAAACACCTCCAACCTGCCATTTTTCTTTTGTCTCAACTCCTTATGAATAAAATTTGCTTCCAGTCTTTGGGAGGGTCTCAGAAAGGTTATAAATTATCATAAGTTCTACAGAGTCTTAGATCTTTGAGTAAACATAGCCACAGTGATGCCCCTGGACCAGTTGGTTGGTCTTTCCGAAGGACTATTGTACCTCTTGTTTAGAGGTTGAGCTGGTGGTTGCTGGCAAATCTGGAGGGGAGAAGACTGAACTGAGGACCTAGTGCCTAGGGTCCTCTGCCGGGGTCTTCCCCGTGCCTGTGTGTGTGATTCTTTAAACCAGGGGGTGTTACATCTCAGCCCGAAGGTCCCAGCCTAGGCACTGAATCACTACTGACCCACTCCAGGAGAAAAAAAGCCGGTACATTTTCCAAGTCTTCCACAGCCTGTCAGTCATCCACGACCCCCAATATCCAGGAGTTGGACTTGCATCTTTGTTGCTGAAGAAGATCAACTGAACTATATAAGAAAAAATAGCAAATCATCTCCATGGACATAACAGCTTGAATGACTAGATTACGTGGATCATATTGAGGCAGAATTAATGGAAAAACAGAGTAGAGATTTGATGAAAATGTAATGAGAAGTCTTGAGATAAGAGAATGTAAAAAAGATGTCTGGGAACTTTTTAAAAAGCCCCATACCACACATCCACGTTGAAAGTTAGGAGGTGAATGTCAGAACAATGAAACTGATTACTCAAAAGGTCAAGTTCAGGGAGCACTCTGCACTACGGAGCCCAAACACAAAGATATAAAACCATGGACGAAAAGACAAAAGACACAGATGATCTAAGTTACAGAGAAAGAAATGAGGAGCATATAGAAGATAAACACAGAGAAAATAACAATAGATAAAACCTCCTTGTGCTGAACAAAATCTTACGTTTTCAGATTGAAAGAGTTTGATTAATACCAGGAAATGTTTCTGATAATGACGTATTAGATACATCCAAGTGAATCTTCTGAAATTCAGAAAGAAAGAAAGTTTAATGAACTTCCCAATGCAAAAAAAAAAAAAAAAGGCTGTTGCAAAGAGAATTAGACCAGCCTTGGACTTCTTATTGGCAGCATGGGAATTTAGAAAACAGTAAAGATCACTTACAAAAGTTTGAGAGAAATGGAGTCACAGGGTCATATTTGTTGAGCTCTTATGTGTGAACTTCCAAATATTTAAATTAGGTTTGCTTACTCTATATGTTACAAAATTTTCTAGACTTGCTTTTATACTGAAAACAGATTCTTCTCAATCTTCATATATATATCTGACATGACAAATGTGACAGTAACCAAAGAAGTCCTATCCCTGTTAGGGACTGAATGTATTCCCCCTGAAATTCCTATGTTGAAGCTCTAAGCCCCATTGTGAGGGTGTTAGTGATGGGAACTTTGGGTGGCAATTAAGGTTAGATTAGATCATAAGGGTGGGACCCTCATGATGGAATGAGTAGCCTTACAAGAAGAGGAAGAGGGGGATGTCTCTCTCTCCCTTGCAGCCAAGCTAAGGAAAGGCCATGTGATGACAAGGTAAGAAACCACTTATCTACAAGCTAAGGAGAGATGTCTCACTAGGAAGTCCATTGATCGGAACCTTGATCTTGGACTTTTCAGCCTCTAGAACTGTGAGAAAATAAATTTCTGTTGTTTCAGCCAGTCAGTCTATGGTTTTCTTTTTTTTCTTTTTTTTTAAAGATTTTATTTATTTGACAGATAGAAACACAGCCAGAGAGGGAACACAAGCAGGGGGAGTGAGAGAGGGAGAAGCAGGCTTCCCGCCGAGCAGGGAGCCCAATTTGGGACTCAATCCTGGGTCTTCAGGATCATGACCTGAGCCAAAGGCAGTTGCTTAACCAATTGAGCTACCCAGGCGCCCTTATGGTTTTCGTATGGTAGCCTGGGATGGCTAAGACAATACCTGATATAAAATGATGGTAGTAAGGGGTGAATGCCCACTGTATGCTGGGCTAATTATGACCCTCATAATATCCCCCTGAGTGAGTGGGGAAACTGGAGATGAGAACAGTAAATACTGGGGTCCATAGAGGTTAAATGATTTACCCAAAATCAGTAGGAAAATAATTTAGAATGTCTTTATTTCCAATACATTTCTCAGAGTGTACCTCATTTACTTATTTACGAAGAAATACTATATTTCTTTTTTATTTAAAAGCATCTATTAAAATACCTCAAACATTTAGGCAGAAGGTTGAATGGTTTGCCTGAAATCTCTCACTGGATTCAAAGACCAGAGGATTGCCAGTGCCCAAATCTAATTATTAATCATCTAATCGAAAGCATCAGTAGGACTTGTCTCCTAGAAGCCCAATACGATGGGTCTAAATTTGGAGGGAAATTTCAGTTTTAAGGAAAATTGAGATCACTCAATCAATCAGAATGCACTTAATCAGGTTAGAGCTTGTGAAACACTTTCCATACACTGTTACATTTAGTTTGCACAACAGTGGATATGCTAATAATGATCTCCATATTACAGAAGAGAAAACCATGGCTCAAAGAAGTTAAATGATCTTCTCAACCTCATTTAGCTGCTCTGTGACAACATCCAAACACCAATCATGATCAAACTCATGCTCCTTCTACAGAGCTTAGGAACATCAACAGGAAGAGATGGCCTCATAGGTACATTGTTTGCCATGGTTGATCTCATTCTTTCTTGACCCTTGACTCAATGCCAGGCAACTGAGAACCAAGGCTCTGACTCATAAACACTGTGTTGTTATAGTCCCTACATGCTTAATAAGCCTGAGATGGTAATGATAACCGCAGCAAAAAGGCAGTCAGCTATGTGCATCATACACTGTTGGGAAGAGCTTAGAATGTGGCCACCAACCTCATGACATATAGGACATAAAAATCAGAAGAAAGAACCTGCTACCTGATCAAACAATCGAATATACCTGACTTTTGAGGAACCAGAGTAAAACAAAAGGAGTAAGAAACTCAAACAAATTCCAAGCTACAAGGGAAAAACGAGATGAACGTAAAGTGAAAGTTCAGCTAGCTTATGGGAATCAGAGTTTCAAGTGAATACTGTGACCCCTCAAAATGAAAGCTTAGTTGATGTCATGGTTGTAATACAAAATACCATGAAGCCATTAGTAGCTCACCAAAAGTTACTTGATTTCACCTAGAAATGTACTGAAACCTAATGAAAGAGTTGGACCATGAGTGAACACTATGAATCCAAACAATGGAGACTCGATTTAGGGGGAAATCCGTGGAATCTGAACCAAAGTTGTAGAAGTCAAGGGCAAGGCATGGGTGGTGCTGTTAAAATAAACGAGGCATGGGAATGGAATCCAAATGATACTTTGAAGCCTCAAGGCCAGGTGATCACAGATCTAAGCAAAATAGGGAGGAGGTAGGACAATTGTTTTCAGCATAAAGGACTGCTAAAAATAATTGTTCAAAGAAAAGAAAATTAATTTTTTTAAGAAAAATAATTTTAAAGTAATTTTTGAGCAAGAGATGTTAGGATTTTCTGAAGGAATAATGTTGCCTGAGTTTGTCAAAGAATGAAGAAAAAGATATTTAGCACATGGTGCAGATGTGAAGCTTTCTACTGACCTTTCCCTGTGAGAAAAAGGAAGCACACATTGTCAACACACTAATCTTTGCCTCAATAGTAAGCCTATTTTGGCTGATATTAATATAACTAGACTAGTTTTCTTTCAGATAATGTTTATCTGGCATATATTTTCCCATCTGTCTGTGTTCAATCTTAATGATCTAAGTATTTCAGAGCACCTCTGTAATAAGCATTTAACTACATTTTAGAAACCTAGCCTTATCCTCTTCCACCTTGTAACTGAAGAATGAGGTCTGTTAACGTTTAGTATAGCTACCGAATTTATAAATTAGGTTTATTTTTACTGGGTTATTTTGTGATTTTGTTTGTCCACCTAATGCCGGGCTTCATTTCTTCTCTTTTGTCACCTTCTAGGTTCATTATCACTTTCTCATTCTGCCTTCTTCCTCTTGTATTTTATCTTTTTTTTTTTTTTTTTTTTTTAAGATTTCATGTATTGATTTGAGCGAGATCCTGTGAGCAGGGGGAGGGGCAAAGGGAGAGGGAGACTCTCAGTTGAGCAAGGAGCCCAATGCTGGCTTGATCTCATGACCCTGAGATCATGACCTGAACTCAAATCGAGTTAGTTGCTTGACTAACTGAACCACCCACTCTCCCTTCCTTTCGTATTTTAGAAGTTATATACACTATAAAGTCAATCAGTATTTTTACCCTCTTCCTAAAACCCCCAATACTGAGGTGATTATCTACTTCCACCTTACATGTTATTGTCATGTATCATATTTTCTACCACCCACAAGATATTTTAATTAATTTAATTAAGCCAATATTAGTTTTGTTAACCCCATTTGCCATATCCTTTATTCTTTAATCCTCTTTTATGTTGGATTTTCCATCTGGGATCATTGTGCTCTGCCTGGAGAATAACCTCCAGGATTTTTCTTACTATCTAAGTCTGGTGAACTCTCACAATTTTTGTGGGCTGTTGTTTGTTTGTTTGTTTGTTTGTTGACAATATCTCCATTGCCCTCCTTCTTAAGTGCTGTTCTGATCGGCTTTGACTTCTACATTGTTGTCTATTTTCTCCCAGTCCATTGTCCCTATCTGTTCTTGGGTTCCCACGGTTGCCATTAAGAAGTGAGCCGTTCAGTTAAGCACTAGCCTTGGCAAGAGTGCATCTTTTCAAGATGGAGACATTTAGCATCTTCTCATGGTTATTCAGTTTTCATTTTGTTGTCCCAAAGTGGATTTCTTTTTTTTTTTTAAGATTTTATTTATTTATTTGACAGAGAGAGAGAAATCACAAGTAGGCAGAGAGGCAGGCAGCAAGAGGAGGAAGCAGGCTCCCTGCTGAGCAGAGAGCCTGCCATGGGCCTTGATCCCAGGACCCTGAGATCATGACCTGAGCCGAAGGCAGAGGCTTTAACCCACTGAGCCACTCAGGCACCCCCAAGTGGAGTTATGTATATTTGTCTGGCTTCATATTTATAGTTGCATGGAAGTGCTCAGCTACTCTCTCTTTGAGTATGGATTCTAGTTGACTGTTTCTCTCTCTTTCTGGCACTCACCGTAGACCTCTGTTAGCCTTTCTTATTCTGTCTTCTAGGATGCTTAAACTCCCTTCCATGTTTCCTACCTCTTTATCTCTCCATGTTTCATTCTGTGTGGTTTATTCAGCTCTATCTTCTAATTTGCTATTCTCCCTTAGGTCATATTTTTCCTTCTTTTTCTGGCAATGAAGGTGGTTCTGTCAGAGCACAATTATATTTGGTTCTGACCGCAACTGGCTCTACTGCCATTGTGGAATCACCTTAAACTACCTTTTTTTTTTTTTTTTTTTTTAAGAGAGAGTACACACACAAGTGTGAGGTATGGGTGGGGAGCAGAGGGAGAAAGATAATCTTAAACAGACTCCACACCCAGCTCAGAGCTGACTGGGGCAAGGGTGGGGTGGATCTCATGACCCCAAGATCATGACCTGAGTCAAAATCAAGAGTTGAATGCTCAACTGACTGAGACACCCAGGTTTCCCTCCTCTATAATTTTGACTTGATTTTCTTTTTTTTTACATCATAAGGTTGTGCAAATAAGGATTGTAAACTATGTGAAGGCCAGGATGTAGTTACAAATTTTTAGGTGAGACTTTCCTCTTCTACTCAATGACAAAGTTCTAGACAATGTATGTCCTCACTCTCCCCAAGGGAGAGGGGCAGGGTGAGTTTATTTCTAGGCACACCTTTAGAGAATAGCCTTTTGGGTCCAGGGATTATGAAGGGGCTTCCTGCTAAATCAGATCTTGGATCAAGTCTTGTTCTTGCCTCCTCTTTTTTAAACCTTGCAAGACCATGAGCCTCAAGGCTTAAGTTCAGGGGAAATATGCTCAACATGAAAACTGACTGCTTTTGTTTCTGGCTGTTTGTCTTAGTTTTTATTTTAGATTTCCTTACTTTTTTTGCCAGCATGTGGATGTATTTATTATGACTTTTTGTTTGTTTTTATTTTATCCATAGTTTTTAGGGTTTTTTAAAAGATTTATTTTTTCATTTGAGAGAGAAATTGTGTGTGTGTGTGTGTGTGTGTGTGTGTGTGTGTGTGTAGGCACAAGAGCAGTAGGAGAGGGAGAAGGAGAGAGAGAATCTCAAGCAGATTCCACACTGAGTGCAGAGTCTGTCATGGAACTTTATCTCCAACTCTGAGATCATGGTCTGAGCTGAAATTCAGCTGCTTAATTAACTACGTCACCCAGGTGCCCCAATTGTTTTTAGTTCTTTTAAATGGAAACTCTCTAAACTGGGTCTCTAAACCCGTTGTTATTTCTTCAAATCCATAGGAACCAGAAGATAATACAGTATGGACATGGGGGCAGCTGCTATGGAAAATTCTAGAAACCCACAAGAGTGGGCAATGGATGGAGCTAAGGCAGAGCCTATGTATGTCTCTCAGGATGACAGCTGTTGCTAGGGAAGCTGCAATTCCCAGAGGAAGGCCTTAGTGCAAATCCATCAACAGGTTATGATAAATTGTGCATTTGCTTTATGATTGACAAGGGTTTATAATATCTGCCTCTAAATAAGTGCTCTATTATTTTATTCAGCAATCATTTAATAAGTGCCCATAGCACGCCCAGTCTGGACACCTAGAGAATATTCAATAAACTTTCTAAATTAGCAGAACTTTGGAAAAAAACAGTCAGTTCACAACTTTGGTTAATTAATCATCCATGTCGTGGATTCCAAACTTTTAAAAATACAGCAAAATAGACACAATTTAAATCATTTCTCAATATGTAAGAGGGACTAAATTTGTTACAAGATTTCATGCAATCTTTTGATTTCATTTTCCAAAACTGGGGGTATTTTCACCATCCCACACCTGAGAGAAAATACTGACCCCTTTCCTCTCTGCTTTAGACTCAAGCAATATTACAAACTTTCCCCAACAAATGGATATCGCTATATTGTCTTAACAATGTTAATTGAATATTTTTGCCTCAATCCAATGTGTTCTTGTGGTCAAATGATGACAGAAGTGGAATTCCTGGTTTTGATGGTAAGCTCAGGAAATATTGCAAATCATCTATATGCTGTTGTGAGTTTCTCAGCTGGATGTTGGATCCTAAATTCCGTTACAGAATGCTTCAGACTTTGGTGATTTCCAGGTTAAACTTAGCTGGCCTGTAGACATTGACGTCTTTCTGTTCATATATCTCCATCTGTGACCTTTCCTCACACCATCTATCTTGGAATTTTCTTTCCAAAGCAGTAACAGCACTTCATTCTTAAAGGCCCTCCCAAATGTATCCTCCAAAAGCCAGCAGATTTTGAATGTACAGATCAGGGTTCGTGTGTGTGTGTGTGTGTGTGTGTGTGTGTGTGTGTGTGTGTGGTGTGTGTGGGTGTTTTCCTTCTTTTGCTTCTCTCTCTCTCCCTCTCTTTTCCAACCTCTACCTTCCTCCTCATTCCCCTCCCCTTTCTTGGCCTTGCTTTTCTGTCACTATTAAAAAACTAATGACTTTTTTGGTTGTTCTTGGAGGATTTCATCTTCTCTTTTTCTTCCACTAAATTTTTGTCTTACACCCTCACCTCTTTAAATTATTATTTTTTGTACATGAGAAAAATTCTGTCTAATTTTCTTTTTTGATCTGAAGCCCTTGAGTTTACAAGATCAACTGTTTTGGCTAATCTGATTAGTGATTATAAACTGTTAGTCTTTTTAAAATTATTATTCACCTAGCTCAATTGGCCAGTTGCTTTATATTAGGTAAATGTGATCATAGAGAGGGTAGAAAGGTAATTATCTGTTAACTTTGTTGTTTTGTCTATCTGAACTGTTGCTTTCTGTTAATTTTTACTACAGTTGATTTGAATAGATTTTTGTTTTGTTTTATTTTGCATCCTCTATTTGGCTTTTCCACCTTCTAGTCTCTCCCATGTTATTTAGACTCTAGTAGATCTGCTATAATTTTTTATTTATTTATTTATTTTTTTAATTGTTACTTAAAAATTTTTTTTCCAGTGTTCCAAGATTCATTCCCCATTCCCCACACCCAGTGCTCCACGCAACAGGTGCCCCCAGTACCCACCACCAGGCTCTCCCCTCCTCCACCCCCCCCTCCAAGTCCCTCAGTTTGTTTCTGTGTCCAAAGTCTCTGTTGTTTCGTTTCTTTCCCTGGATTACCCTACTTCCCATTTACTTTCCTTCTCCCACTGTTCTCCAGGTTACCCCTCATGCACCGCAAGTAAGGGAAACCATGTGATACTTGACTTTCTCTACTTGGTTTATTTCACTCAGATCTGCTATAATTTTAACTTAATTTAAATTAATTAGTTTTGAAATTTGAGTCATGGGTCATGCCAGCCACATTTCATATACTCAGCTACGTTTGGCTCCCGGCTCTCATACTGGATAGTGTAGGTTATTGATGCAGAAAATTCTATAACTCAGCCCAGTTCTGTAGTTGCCCCTCCACCGCGGCTCTTCTTTGAGCCACCGAATGACGAAGTTTTAGTGCTCACGAAGAATAAACCTTTCCCTATGTATGCATCCTATATTTTCTTCTCAGGCCCAAGGCATAATGTTCTATCCTGTTTCAGTCTTTGTCTGAGCTTCATGGCAACCCACTGAAGGGTGTAACACAGAGAGTACCCCATACATTGTATTTCAGAATACAAAAGCAAGAGGTCAGAATAAGATGCTGACTTAGAAGGTCTAGAGAAGGGCGCCTGGGTGGCTCAGTTGGTTAAGCAACTGCCTTTGGCTCAGGTCATGATCCTGGAGTTCCAGGATTGAGTTCCACATCGAGCTCCCTGCTCCCTCCCTTCTCCCTCTGACCTTCCCCCCTTGTGTTCCCTCTCTCAAATAAATGAATAAAATATTTTTTAAAAAATTTTAAAAAATAAGGTCTAGAGAAGAATTTCCATTTGGAAATCAGATCACAGGTGGGCAGAGAACTGATCAGACAGCGAGGGAACCAAGACTCTCCCTTTGAGGAGTGTTCTGCAAGGCGCTGCATTCTTTGCTGCCCACATGTATGTTCAACAGCTTCTGTTCTGTAGGATTTGTGTTTTTTCCCATATATCACAGTGAAATTTGAAGGATGGGGGCTGTATTGGTTTCCTAGGGCTGCTGTAACAAATTACCACAACTAGATTGCAACACAGCAATTTATTCTCTGGTAGTTCTGGAGATAGAAATCCAAAATCAAGGTGATGGTAGAGTTACCCACCCTGTGAGGGCTCCAGAAGTGGATCTTTCCTCCCCTCTTCCAGCCTCTGCTGTTGCCAGCCACTCTTGGCATTCCCGGTCTCACAGCTGCCTCTCCAGTTTATGCCTCCCTCATCACATGCGTTGTCTTCCCTGTGGGTGCCTTGAGTTTCAAATTTCTCCTTCACAAAGACACCAGTCATTGGATTTAGGGCCCACCCTAAACCTGTATGATTCATCTTTTTTTTTTTTTTTTTTAAGATTTTATTTATTTGACAGAGAGAAACACAGCCAGAGAGGGAACACAAGCAGGGGGAGTGAGAGAGGGAGAAGCAGGCTTCCTGCCGAGCAGGGAGCCCGATGTGGGGCTCAATCCTGGGTCTCCGGGATCATGACCTGAGCCGAAGGCAGTCACTTAACCAACTCAGCCACCCAAGAGCCCCTAAACCAGTATGATTCATCTTAATGTGATTACATCTGTAACTAAGATCATTCACAGATGCTGGGAATTAGGATTTTTTTGGAAGACACAATCTATAACAGCAGAGAGGTTATGGGTCTGAGAAGGGTTGTTTTTGTCTTTTTAAAAGGAGAACAAGCAGCTGCTAAATCTCGACTGACATGGATCCGAAGTAAAATATATACATTTTTTTACTGTCAGTCACCATGTAAAAGGGCATGTGTGTATATATTGTGTTTATTATACACGGAACATGCTATCATCCCAAATAAATCAAAGTTATATTAATATAGGGCTTCCAAAGGAAGGCTGTTTTGCTTTTTAATCCACTCTGGGTAATAAAATCCTGATGTAATATGCAGGTAGGTCCTATGCTGCTCAATGCCTATATATGCAACATGTAGGAGGATTTTTTAAACTTAATACATCATGAAAATATCAAAGTACTCTTTTGAGAATGGTTAGAATGAGAATTATTTTATACTAGGCATACATGCACACACATATATACATACTTGTATATATGATACACACACATAACTATAGACATGTGTATATACAACCCTGTACTTCTTTGTTACATACAGACGGATTCATATATAAACTTTAGTTCTTACAAAGACTCTCAGGAAAAGCCTTAACCAGTATGTTTTGGGAAAGGTCTTTATTCTGACGTAGCCTCAGACCATCTCTGCTTGCGTTGTCTAAGTTCCACCAGTTCTTTTCCCTGTGGCCCACAATGTCTTATTTCATGTCATTCTGCACTAGGCAGGACCTGGAAAATATGGCTATTATCTCCAGGTGATCTTCAGTCATAGCAGATGCAAAATGAAATCTACATGGAATACAGTCCTCATGCAGTCTTTACCCCTCTCCATATGCTCTGCCAAATTTCTGGTTCTTCTTTCTAAACTAGTTAAGGAGATAGCTTTTGACTCCTTGGCCTTGCAAGTTTCTCTTTAATACGAGCCTATTGAAGAGTCCTGCCTAATTCCTCTCCACCAATTGCTCTATCCCTGGGGTCAGCATCCTGCCCTGAGCTCTCATGGGACGGGGAGGTTACATGTCAGTTAAAATAACCACTTCCTGCTAGAATCTGGGTCAGATGGGATGTATAGCTCACTCTGACCAGTTCAGACTACCAGTGTGATGATGTTGCTAGATGCTGAAAAGTTGCAAAAGGCTGCACAGAGCTTGCCTGGCACACATAAGGTCCGCAGCGGTATTTTTCTGGAAGGCTCTTGCATCATCCGATTCATCGTTCTGCAGCTTTTCTGTATGAGAGGAGTTCATTTTCCCATAAAAGAAACCCATTGGAATCATGTCCCATAGATAAAGAACCTCGTAGTTAGTCAAAACAGCATTCAAGTCCCTTAATATCAATAGATAGAAACAGAAAGGAGAATGGAAAGAGAAAAGAAATCACCCTTCTTTTTCAGTGTTGGGGGGAACGGCCACCATTCTCTTAAAAAAAAAAAAAAGTCTCAACTGTTGGGCTTGTTTTCTTCAAAGAGAGCTGACACTTTCAGGCCAGAATAGACTTGTTTACAAAGGTACTCCACATTCTTCCCACATTCCACCCTGGGGTAAGAGGATTCTGCAGAAGGTGAGAAGCAGCCTGATTGGACTCTTCCTGAACCAAAGTGCCCCTGTTGTTGTCCTACCCAGAGTCCCAGGGAACCTTCAAAAGCTAAGCTGATCAGAACGTGATGCACATGCCCGAGCATTTATAATTTTACTATTCCCCATCAGTAGGAGTTTGCTTTGAATTCATGTCTGGCTTGACAGGAGCACCTTCTCCTTATGTGCCAGGCTCGAGTAAACCTTGGTTGAAGTGTTCAGAACAGATCACAGCGATGATAAAAGCATGAGAATCTTGGTTTTGGTGGAAGCCAGGAGATTAAGAGGGACCCCTAATGATGTGTCGTGATGGTGGCAGTTAAGGAGAGAAAGGAGAACCTCTACGGGAAAGGTAACCCGCGGAAGACACAGAGTAAGCCTGCCCATCCAGTCCTCTCTCCGTGTTTGGAGATTTTTCTCACCAGAGTCAAAATTGGACAATCTGAGTTCGGCTTTTCCCAAGAGCATGCTTGACATTCTGACTGATAAGACTTTGAGAGAGACGTTTCAGTGGGCAAGTGGGACTGATGGTCACAAATTCCATGGCATGAGAACTGAAGGAATGAGAAATCAATTTGCTTGGGAAGGAGGAAAAACAGTCACTGAGAGCCTGGGTTTCAGATTAGACAGATCAATCTTCATGCTCCGGCTCTATCTGGGGCTGCATATTATGTGTTAAGCCATGAAATAATAGTAGCTACTTAGTTAAAAAATGTTCAGGCAATTGGGTTATGAGCATTTGTCAAAACTTTATGAAAACCTTGCAGCAAGGAGGGAAGAATCCTCTTACCGGGGAAGGAGGATTTGCTTTTGGTAAAGATATTTTACAGGAAAAGACAATAAGCAGATTATCTTTGTTCCGCTGATTATTGAAAGGAAAATAAGTCATTAGAAACGGCCACCAGACTCTTGACTGATTAGTCAGCTGTGGGGTGGGTGATGATTTCCTTGGGCAAGTCTTAATCCCATTAAAGCTAATCAGGGGACTGCTTTAACATTTGATCAGTAAAATCCCAATATCTTTTTGGAAGGAAGCTATGAACTGCATCACACAGACCAGGTTTGGGACAATTTTTTTTTCTACTATAGCTTCCGAGTTGTGAAGACCAAATGAGATGGTACAGGAAAGAAAGAGGCCCTCGTCCAGTGGCTGATGGATACAAAGAACTTGATTAATTTTCATTGTCAAGAGGTTGTTTCCAGAACAATACGCTCTCCACTCCCAAGTTTGAATGGGCCGTAATGCTTCTGATTAGGAGTGCTGCCTAAGAATGCCCTGCTGATTCACTCGATTATTTATTGGTTGCTACAGAAAGAAATCCTAGATATGAGGACCTTCATGAAGCAGGGTCTCCTCTGTACAATTTTTGACTCTTTTGGATCTTTCAGGGTAAATCTGAAGCCCCATTTGAGGGGTTAGAAAATTTAACATAACAAAGGAATCAGAATTTGATGGTTGTGCCCTGACCCCTGGGAAAGGAGGTGTTGGAAAAAGTGAGAGAGGCAAGCAGACAGCAGTAGGCCCAGCCCAGAGAGTCTCTGTGGCCAGTGAGGAGCATAGCATTTTGGGAAACGGCTGATTCTTAGTACAGTAATGTCAAATATTGCATTTAAAATTTTTGCTGGTCCTAGGTCTTTCTTGGGAAACAATCTTTTTCTTTTCTTCTTCTTTTTTAAAATTTTTTATTTATTTTTTATTTGTCAGAGAGAGAGATCAAGAGAGCAAGCACAAGTAGGGAGAGCAGAAGGCAGAGGCAGAAGCAGGCTCCCTGCTGAGCAAGGAGCCAGATGTGGGACTGGGATCATGACCTGAGCCAAAAGCAGACACCTAACCGACTGAGCCACACAGGTGTCCCAACAATCCTTTGGGTCACTCCAAAACTAAAGAACTTCCTCATTTACCCCAAATGATCACTACCTGGGGCTATGGGGTGCAGCCTCCTGAACTAGTTTGGTTGTGTTTAGTGTCTGAGAGGTCACCCTGGAGTATGATGAACACTTCCTAATGAAGGGCTCAGAAGGATGCTCAGAGGCACGTCTAATTTGGGAAGGGCTTGGGCTCCTGGGATGTACCCTCTTTAGTGCCAAGCTTGAATGAATGACAATTTTCTGAGATTGGGTATGGGAGAACTATGGGATTTTGTTTGTTTGTTTTTTAAATAAAAGGGTTCTTTTTAAAATAAAGTCAGGCAGGGAAGAAATGATTAAGTGCTATTGTGAAAGTCCCTAATCTTCTCATTATCCCTGATTCTATTTCCTAGGAGAAAGTGATGGGTATCCTTTCAAGTTTTTTTCAGCCTCTACAAACATATTTCTATTATACATAATTCATTTCTATGCTTATATACAAATGAAAGTAAACACCTGCAATGAGTTTTTTGACATTATCTCATTGACACAAATGCAGACAACCTGGAAATTTATTTTCTGTGCTTTACTGGTTAACACAAGAGCATGCATTTTTGCTTACCTTTCTTGATCAACTCTAAGAGTGAAAACCAAACTTAGATTGGTAGACAAGCAAACTCAATACAATGGAAGTAAAAGCATGAAGAGAGAATTTGTAAGTTCCTACAGAGTGGGCCCAGGGTCAAGACTTAAAGCATGAGCTGGCATTACTCAAGCAGCGAGGAACGGGGAAGGAGAGAGAGAAAGAGACTTCTAGAAAAAAGAACCAGTGGGAACAAAGCCTGGGAAGCACATGGATGTGGATCTGAATTTGGAAGTGAAATCATGGAGGTTCTACAACCTGCATCATTCTGAATGGAATTCATAAAGTTCACTCGTGGGTGATCTCGAACATTTCCTAGGTGGTCTCGTGACATCGTCATGTAGTGAGTTAAGGATTTTCTTTACAGAGTTAAGTTTTCTCATTAAGTTTTCCGTATTCCTCCACTCTGCCTTCAGTATGTATTATGGTGAAGAGCCCACGCTTAGACAAAATACACTCAGGGAAAATTTCAGGGAGATATTTTTCATCTTTGCCAAGAACTCTAGGACAAATCTTCTGTTAAGAACCTCCCCCCCAAAAGAAAACCCCCAAAGGGAGATGTATAGGAGGTTGTAAACTGAAGTAAGTTACAATTCCCCCCTTTACTTTCAAAACAAGTATTGGGCTTTCAGTGACCTAAGCACTTTTCTCTGGAATCTTGCCTTAGGCTGAGTGTGATGGGAGATTCCCCACTAGGCAATCTCCTTTAAGAATTATGTTTGCTCTCTAAACTATAGTTTCACTCATAGGAGGAATATAAGAACCAGCAAAGAGGATCATAGGGGAAGGAAGGGAAAATGGAATGGGAGGTCATCAGTGAGGGAGACAAACCGTGAGAGATTCTTAACTATGGTAAAGAAACTAAGGGTTGCTGGAGGGGAGGGGGTGGGGGAATGGGAAAACCCAGTGATGGGCATTAAGGATGGCATGTGATGGCAATGAGCACTGGGTCTTATACGCAACTGATGAATCACTGAACTCTACCTCTGAAATTAATGATGCAATCTATGTTGGCTAATTGAGTTTAAAAAATAGAAAAAATTAAAAAAAATAAATAAAATATGCCCTTACCTGTCCCACTTCTTTTAGTGTTACTTTGGGCCTATACTTTTTCTACAGGGAGATATTTAAGCGTATTTATCATAAAATAAATTGGAATTTCATGAAATTATCGATAATCAACCATTTTTTTAACCTAAAAAAATGGCAGCTTCACATTGTATAATCCAATTCCTTTTGGTTTTATTTATTTATGTAATTTATTTAAGCTCAATTAATTAGCATATAGTGTATCATTAGTCTCAGAGGTAGGGTTCAGTGGTTCATCAGTTGCGTATGACACCCAGTGCTCATGACATCGCGTGCCTCCTGAATGTCCATCACCCAGTTACCCCATCCCCCCCTCGTCCCTCCAGCAACCTTCGGTTTGTTTCTTATGGCTAAGAGTCTCTTATGGTTTGTCTCCCTCTCTGATTTCATCTTATTTTATTTTTCCCTCCTTTCCCCTAAGCTCCTCTGTTTTGTTTCTTAAATTCCACATGAGTGCAATCATGTGATAACTGTCTTTTTCTGATTGACTTATTTCATTTAACCTAATGCCCTCTAGTTCCATCCTGTATAATCCAAATCTTTAACTATGTTGTTTCTTGTTACTAAAATTGGGTTCATCAGTACTTTGTTTCTTACTGATTTTCTCACTTTTAACTTCATGATTAGTCAAAATGAATTTTTACAAACTTCAAAATGGCCCCACTGCCTTCTTCCATTTGACTGTTACTATATGAATTCGAGTTCCCTTATTCTTTACTTTGACCTTTTGAAGTATCTTCCTACCTGGTTTTCCAGTCTCCTGAAACATTGCCCATTTTTCTTGTTGACAGTTCTACCCTTCATAATCATGATGCTTGACCACCTATCAAGTCAAGACCAGGGATGACAGGTTCACAAGACGCACCAGCTGCCTTTTCTCCCCTCTGTCCCTCTTCCTTTGACCCCTGCTTACATTCTGAGTTAATTCTGAGTTCATTTTTTGGTTGCTTATTTCTATTTTGCTACTGAGCTTGCCTTGCCTGGTATTGCTTCTGTAGCAATATTTTCCTCCCTCAGATCACAAGCTCTTTGAAGGCAGAGATAGCCCTCCTCCGACTTTGAAACACCTGCTTCAAACACCTGCTGTATGGTGGGTCAATAAGGGCTTGCAGGCATTAGAAGGCACAACTGGGGGTGGCTATTCTGAGACAGTGGTAAATGTCTCTCCGCGCATCCCATGTAAAGGGATGACCATGTTTAGCACAGTCACACACATGGAATAGATTCTCCATGGGCACTCATAGAATTCAGTTGAGTCTAAATTGAGATTCAGCCATGAAGAGTGCTTCTGAAGCACTAAATCTCCCACGTTCTAACCTTGCACCCTGGTCTCAAACGGAAGCTGACAGTCTTGGGGCACAGAAGCCAAGGACAACATCTCGGCCCTGCCATTCAGCCAGCCTTAGAACAGCAACGGGGTCTGTTAATAATCCTTTCAAGATCTGAGCATATCCCCGGTCTTTGGCTCCTCCGCATGAAGGACCTCCCTGCCACTGTACTGTGTAGAGTTTATCTGTCCTGTGGATACACGATACCATTTTCTGGCTCCCAGGACTACCTATGATAACAATACAAAGCTAAGAATTTCAGCAGAGATATGCTTCCCTGGCTTGTTATGGAGGTTAATAGGCAAGGTATTAACTAGTTGGTTATATTTTCTGATAGTTACTCTCTTCCTTCAAAATAAAGAATAAATGCTGTGAATTGAACCCCTGGAATGTTCTAACTGGAACCTTTTCCCATGGGCATCAGCCACTTCTAGTTTATCTTCCTTGAGTCCCTATTTCCTTTCTCTGTATGCGTCATGTGTAACTGGAAGAAGCCAAAATCTTGCCAACAGTTACCGGATTTGAGGATTCAGTGGGGTTTGTGTTCCATGGTTAGCCCCATGCCCTTAGAGCTGCAGTCAAGAGAAAATGATGAGATTGAACCTAGGAAAGATGAACAGATAATGAGGTCCTCTTGGCTTTTGGAGATGCTGCTTCTGTATAAAGTGGAGGCCTGAACAAGGCAAATAGCTAAGCTTTACTTAGCAAATCCAAGAACTGCTGCCAAGGGTCTCACACTACTATAGGGTGTCAGACTAGGAGAAGCGTCCACAATGGGCACTCCAAGGATTTGCTCAAGAGGGAAACATGAGGTCAGATGATCAATTTAGGAATGCACACAAACTGTAAAGTTTCCTGTGGGAAAAATAAGCAGATATTTAAAACATCAGAAAGAAAATGCCGTGGGGAATGTCAGCCTCTCTTAAATGAAGTATGTCTTGGCAGAGGTACAAGAAGTGGGGCTGGAGTTGTCACTGTCCCCACTACAGGGCAAATGTAGCCCAAATGGTCAACTAAGGCAGTGGGTCACATCCAGACTTGCTCATGAGGAGAACAAAAAGTGATGATGTTGTTGATTCATATCTTTAAAAATCTTAAGAACAATTTTAGTTTACTGGCATTCAAATTTGAAGTGAGAGTAAGAAGAAAAGAGGAAGGCAAGAAGCTAGACGTGAGAGGATTCTTTTTCTGCCTCCAGTGTAGGAAAGGGTAACGATCCAAAGGGAAACAGCTAGGGCCACGATGTGTGTCTGGGGAACTCCGAGGGCTGCTCTGTGGGACCAGCTGAGCTGGAAGAACCCAGAGTGCAGAGGCTGCAGGAAATCCTGAACTTTGCTCGTGTTAACTCTGGAGTGTGTCCCAGGCCTGAGAAACCCTAGTTCCCAGCTGCACACTGCAGCAACTTGTTGGCTCCCAGGCAAATGGGGGAGGTGGAGAAGGGGCAGATCCCCTTAAGGCTGTAGGAACCAAATCTTCATCCAGCCCTCTGTAGAGATGTGGGAGCCAGTCATCCTCAATGCCATGGAGGTGGGCCCCCCAGAGCATCATGGAGGCTTGATGACCCTTCTCTAATCTCACCTCTGCCCCTCCATTGGCTCGGTACCTGGGGTTCTTGGCTTGGAGAGGTCATCACACAGCTCCTTCGCACCCTCTGAGAGGTGACAGTTTGTTTCAGTCAGCCCTGAAGGCCCTCCCATAGTTCAGGGCAGGAGAGATGGTGGCTAGGTGTCAACACTAAGTTCTCAGCCTTGGTACCATGCCCCTGGAGTGGTTTTGGGAATAATTTAAGTTGCTTGGCCAAACCAATCAAGTTTGTGGGAAGCCCACTTGTCATGGTTCTTGGCGTATTCAATGTATGCCTCGAATCCAAGCCCCAGTCCCAGGCCCGGCTTTCTTATAGAGTTTCACTCTGTTGGGTGGGCCTTGACAAGGGCAAAGGAGTATTTTCATGCATGTCCACTGAGCTCTCTGATCAGAATTTCCAAAGCACTGGGTCTCTCCGTCTGTTCGGAAAACACCAGGGGAATAAAAGGAATGTGAGAGGATCACTGCCAGGCTCATGTAGAAGATGTCCTTATCCATTTGGCCAGCCTGTCTCCAAGTAGCCAGCATCAGTCACCTTCTGTGTTCTGTCTCTTGCGTTTGTGGGTGGACCACATCTCCACCTCCACTTGGCCCCGTGTATTATAGCAAAGGTGCAAACAAGAAGGCAGGGGATGGCTTGCTGAGAAGATGTCCATATCCATTTGGCCAGCCTGTCTCCAAGTAGCCAGCATCAGTCACCTTCTGTGTTCTGTCTCTTGCGTTTGTGGGTGGACCACATCTCCACCTCCACTTGGCCCCGTGTATTATAGCAAAGGTGCAAACAAGAAGGCAGGGGATGGCTTGCCACTAGTGCAGTGCTAACCATTTCAAACCCCAGCAAAGCTGCCTTCCATAAATGACTTTTTTTCCTTTCCTTCCTGAGGTGAGGATCAAATAGCCAAGGTCTTTTCTAGTGCAGTGGTGATTTCTCTTATGATAATGTTGAACAGTAAGGAAAGAGCTCATTTCCCCACTAACATGCCAGTCAAGAGCTAGATCAGATTTCAGGTATCAGTACATATTTTAAATGCATCAAGAGATATTTTCTTGAAGTTCCTCCCCTCACCCCCACCCCGCTGTTCAGCTTAGCACTCTCTTAGTTTTCACTGCTTTATTCTCTCTATAGAATTTATCACTATCTGGCATACTGTATGTTTACTTAACATAAACAAAAACATTTTCTACTCTCCCTCTCCTACACATACACACACACACACCCCCCACCAGAATGTTCATGAGGGCAAGAATTTATTTTATTTTTGCCTGTTTTGTTCACTGCCACATCTCCTGTATATCCAGAAGAATGCTTAGCACAGAATACCACTTAATAAATGATTGTTGAATGAATGAAAGTCTTGGAAGACAGTGTTTTCTCTGCAGTGAGAACGTTTACCTTCTCTCTCAGCCTGCACACCTGGAAACCAGGTCATCTGCTTTGCAGTGAGGTCTCACCCTTCAAAGAACAAAGTCTGAGAGAGAGCTGGCAAATAGCCCAGGGAAATGGTGTGGCCTGAGGGTCAGAAGCACCGAGAGATCTTAGGGTAACTCTGGGGTCAGTCTTCATCTACCAAATCAATGCAGAGAACAGCCTGATACAAAATCCCATGTTCGCCAGGCACATGTGCCCAACATGACTTTCCTTCTCTTCCTCATTTCACCCTTCCACAGTTCAAATCAGGATTTGCAGCTAAGTGAAGGAGAAATATAAAGAACAAAATCCCAAAGAAAGCCAGTCATGGACAAACACTATACAATTCTGCAATGAGTAAACATTTTGTCTTTCTTTGAGGAAAAATTGATTTGCAGAATGATGGCATTCGGTCTAAGTACTTCCCTAGGTGCATATATGCCTTCAACACCAGCAAATGTTCCCTGGGCTCCCATTGTGTCCTAAGCCCTGTGCTGTGCACAAGAGAACAGGACATATTTGTTTGGTGCCTTGTCCAAGTTTGAGCCATGACGTTACTGTACACAACCCTCTGCTGTAGAAACCGAATCTAATTCTGGTGTCGGCAAACTTTATTGTAAAGGACCAGAGAGTGAATAGACACTTGGGCTTTGTCAGCAGTATTTTTTGTGTCACAACTAATCAGCTCTGCTGTTGTAACATGGAAACAAATGATATGTTAACGAATGATCATGGAAGCATCCAAATAAAACTTTATTTACAAAAATAGGTGTAAGCTGGATGTGACCCTTCGTCTGTTGCTTGCTGGGTTCTGCTTGTTGTGTTGTTGCCATATAGTTGAATTCTAGAAATAAGGTCCCAATAAAACTATTGTTTTGGTTTCAAATTCCCATGCTGTTTGTATACAAAGATTTAGGCAAGTACAGGTTGGTCAAAGAGGACCGACTTCCAGTTTTAAGATGGGTAAGTTCTGGGGATCTACTGTACAGCCTGCTGGTTACAGTTAATAATAAGAATACTTGAACGTTGCGGGCGCCTGGGTGGCTCAGTGGGTTAAGCCTCTGCCTTTGGCTCAGGTCGTGATCTCGGGTTCTGGGATCAAGGCCCGCATCAGGCTCTCTGCTCAGCAGGGAACCTGCTTCCTCCTCTCTCTGTCTGACTCTCTACCTACTTGTGATCTCTCTCTCTGTCAAATAAATAAATAAAATATATAAAAAAAGAATACTTGAACGTTGTTGCTAAGAGAGTAGATCTCAAAAATTCTCTCATCACAAAAAAGAAAGAGCAGTCATGTGAGATGATGGAGGTATCAGTCAAGGCTCTGGTGGCAATCATTTTGCGATACATGAGAATATGAAGTCAACACGTCGCACAATGTTCTATGTCAATTACGTGGCACTTATGCTGAAATAAAATCAAGAAAATTAAATATGTTTTCAGACTTTATAGATGTTGTCTGGGGGAAGGTCAGAATACTAAAAGTTAGTAAAACATCTTTTAAAAAAGAAAACAAAGTACAGGCTTACAAAGGCACTCACTCTTCATTTAGAGCTTTTTCAGCAGGCATTTCAGTCAGGATGAAGGGTTCATGTTATACTGCAACTTTGCCTCTGTGACCATGACTGTCACATCTGTGGGGTTGTCCCTGGGTACCAATGGAGATGGCTTTGTTCTGTCTCCAGATGTTTCCTACATGTTGTTTAGTGAAAGAACCAAGGAACAAAATGACCTACTGGCCCCTAGCCACAGGTTGTATTTATACTGTGAGGCTGCAAGTCTATTTTACAACCCTCACCTTGCCCTGATTATGGCATAAAGAGTACAAGACTATCTTTTGTTGTTCTTTGTTCATGCGTCATTGTTCTGACATCTTCATCTCCCATGCGCCATCTCTTCCGCACTGGTGTGAGCTCCCTCAGCTTCCATCTATTCATAGTCTAGTTGACCCCTGTGTTGGCTGTTTGTCTCCAAATAGCCCTCTCCAGATCCACTCTCCTCTTCCCCCACTCTTCTTGGCCCTGGAAGCCTGACTTTTATGGACAACATCAAAGGCATCTCAACCTTCCTTGCTCACTTTTGGGTCCAGCCAAAAAGGATTCCTAACAAGAGATCTGGGGAAGGAAAGAGTGTGAGTATGGGGTATTTACTCCCCCAGTTATCTTGCTAGTAAGGCCACCTTGGGAGAGCCCCATTCCTTGATTGAAGATGGGTGATCCTCTCAAAGCAATTAAGAGCCTTGAGCCTTCTGAATGCTATAAGCACTCCCTCCCCTCTTTGCTCCAGGTCTAAAGGGTGGTCACAGTGTCACTGTTATAAGCTCAGGAGCCTGTCCTCTCCCTGTGCTTCCCCTACACCCCACCCACAGCTTTGTAACCTTATAACTTCATAAAAAATCTTCCTGGATAATCTTCATTGGTTGGTACCATCTGGTCCTTTGCAGACACTGATTGATGAAACAGATGTGGACTGTTGGCTGCACCATTACCTTGCCCTCTGGCAGAGAGCCCAAAGTCTATGGGGAGACTTCTAGAAGCTTCTTACAAAAGCATTTCTAATTGTTAAGTCATCCAAACATTGAATCCTCCTAAATACATTGTTCTCCCAACAAGAGTAGACACACATAAGCCTCAAATAGATGTCATGTGGATCTGCAGGGTGTGACACATGGTGGTCAGTCTATGGGGCCGTGAATATGACTGTAACCAAATAGTCCCAGGAACTCCCACTCCTGAGACAGAACTTACAGAGCCTTAGCAACACAGCACCACTGAATCTCAAGCTGAGCACAGTTCTTAAGGAGAAGGTAAACCCTAGAACAGTTTCTAGAAACAATTGGCAGCATTTAACTTAGCTGGAAGATCTTAGCATCAAAGACCCCTTAAGGAGGTGGTTTGCATGGTGATTAAGGTCAGACTCTGGAGCCTGTGTGTGTTCCATCCCAGCTTTGTGTGATATGACCTGCAGAACATACCAGTGATATGACCTTAAGCAAAATGGCTTAACTTCTGTCAGTTTCCTCATTTCTGAAATAGGGGCTGCTATGAGAATTAAGTTGGTTAATATTTGTAAAATATTTGGAACAGTACCTCATACATAGTAAGTACAATAGGCATTAACTATTACTGTTATTGAAAGAGAAACTTTCCTTATCATCTTTTGTGTTAAAATCTGCTTGGTTATGTTTGGAAGACCTCTCAACCCCAGATGAACCCTCTTTTTAAAAAAAAAAAAATTAAAGCACCACCAGGTCCTTTAAGGCACAATGACCTTGTATGCTCTGCAGAAATTTTCATATCAAGTCATAATTCCTGATTTAATTCAACTCTCATCAGCAAGTGCCCATCCTCACTTTGTGTCTTATGCTAGAGAAGGCAGCTGTGAACAAGAAAGGCTCAGTGCTGACCTCCATGAGAGTGGAAAAACACAACTTGGGCTGGGAGTTAAATGTCTTCACAGCTACATTTAATTTAAAATCAAGTCGCTTGAGAAAATTCAGCTGTAAGCTTGGCCTTCTTTTATCAACCTGAGCACAGGGCAGCTAACTGCAATCAAGCTGTGACTAGCTCAGACTTTTCCCATCAAGACCCTTATGTTTTCTCTGTAGATTCCCTTTATATGAGAGTAAATAGACTATCCCAGGTCCTTAGCACCTCTAGTCTGGAAGAGTCTTCTAGAAGCATGAATGTATTTTCAGTTTAATGTGCTTAAAATAAGGAGAAAAAGACTTTCAATTAATTTTTTATAATGTGCATATACTGGTTTTTTTTGGAAAGCTAAGGATTTTTCTTTTTTTCTTTAAAGATTTTATATATTTATTTGACAGAGAGAAACACAGCTAGAGAGGGAACACAAGCAACGGGAGTGAGAGAGGTTCAGAGAAGCAGGCTTCCCGATGAGCAAGGGTTGCCTGACGCAGGGCTCAATCCCGGGATTCTGGGATCATGACCTGAGCTGAAGGCAGATGCTTAACGACTGAGCCACCGAGGTGCCCCTACAGATTTTTCAACTTAAAACGAGTTTACAGTTGCAATAGAGAATATCCATAGTTAACACTAATTGCACTCAAATAATGTGTCTAAAAATAAGAGGAAGTGTTCATGCTTTCTCTTTCAACTTTGAGAACTGGGAGCCCCAGGTTGAAGGGGTAGACACCTGATGGTCATTCAGGCAAGAAGTAAGAACATGTAGAAGGAAGTTGAAGATGCCAGCAAAAATACTTTGACCCTAAACCAAACCATAAGATCTGCAAAAAATGCATTTAAAATGGCCCAACATTTCTTCACTTGCTTGGTTCAGAACACCTCGTAGAAAGGTAAAGTCAACACTTAAAATCTAGCTAAACTCATCCAGCCCCTTCCATTGTTGTTCTCCAGCAGAAGAGAAGGTACCTGCTTCTACCAAGGATCAGTGGAGGGTAATGCTTGATTTACCTGGATCTCCCAGATCAGCCTTTTTTTCCCTCTTGTCTGAGATCTGGAAAGCAGAGTCTGTATTCTACTTAACCGTTGTGTCCAGCCAGCCATGCATAGTGTCTTTACATAGTCATTGTGGAATAAATTGTGATGGATAAATGGGAGGATGAACGAGTAAAGATGATAAAATTTGGGATGAAGGAAGGGAAAACTTCCAGTTACAAAACAAATAAGTCACAGAGGCGAAAAGGACAGCAGGGAATAGAGTCAAAATATTACAATAACGTTCTAAGGTGGTTATTACAGTGAGCATTAAGTAATGCAGAGAATTGTCAAATCACTGTTGAATATCTGAAACTAATATAACATTGTATGTCAACTATACTTCAATAATAAAAATCTGAAAGCCACCAATGTATGCAATATGTTACAGGAATTTAGAGAGAAGCTCAAAATTTATTTAATTTTCATTTAAAAATTTAGAATTAAGGAAAGGAGTTAAGACAACTAAAAGAATGTTTTCGCTATTATTTGCAATAAAGGATATAAGAAAAGGCACACATTTTCTGTACCAAAGAGAGCTCTATTTAGGACATAAAGCATTTGTGTCTCAGGGGAACATCTATAAGTCTTGGGTTGTTATAAACTTCTGCGCTCATGAGTAAAACTGAGGGTTTGGACCAGGTGATCTCCAGGTTACCTTCAAGTTCTTCGATACTAAGTATAATGATTAAGGATGAAGCAGACTAAGATTTACCAAGGTCTAACAGTAGTTTAAAATATGGGAATGCTCAGGGTGCCTGGTTGGCTCAGTTAGTTTAGTGTGGAACTCTTAATCTAAGCTCAGGTCTTGATCTCAAGGTCATGAGTTCAAGTCTGGGCTCCATGGTGGACATGAGGCCTACTTAAAAAATAAAATAAAATGTGGGAATGGTCAGTCATCAGCAAGCAAGAAGGCAACTGGGCATTGATTTACTGAAATATCTAGTTTTCTGATGCCTTCTTCCACTCTACAAAATGATGTGTGCCATTTATGCTTAGTGAATAAATTGATTTATCTTTAGCTAACTGTTCTTGGGATTCTTGTCCAACATATTGCAAAACTTACCTGGACTTTATTCTTTTAATATCTGTAGCTGAATTCTAAGAGCAATTGGAACTCAGCGATTGACTGCTGAGAAATTTTTTAACTAGGGCAGGCCTGGTGGGTTGATTACCCCATTTACCTCTAACAGATAAACAAGATCTCTCAAATCTATTTCAGCCCTTGGGTTCTTTGGTTTTAGTTTCCACCCTTTGCTTTTGTGCCAGTGTTTCCACTGTCCAGGCCCACCATTTTGCAAACTCTACAGCTCTCTCTGCCAAAAACAAATGCTATCATTTTTCTCCCCCTGGACGATTAACTCCCATAATCTTGGACCAAAATATACATCTAGATGCCAACAGTGAATGTTTTCGCTCCTCATCTACCAACATTGTCCCTCTGCCCAGGGCTAAAAAAAGTGGGAAAGATCAGTGCCAAATAATACGGAGCTTTTAATATTGATTCTCCTTCTTAAAATTAATTTCTTTACAGACTTCTGAATATTTAATTTGTATGGTCTCCTTTTCTTCTTCCTCTTGAGTTCCCTACTACTTTCTATCTTCTCTAACACCCTAAAGACAGGGGTGTGGATTTAAGATTTGTTCTGCCATGTCCTATTTATTTGCCGAAGCCCAGGAGATTTCTGATTTTCTGAAGGTCGGTGTGTACATTTACAACACAAATACCAAAAATAAAAATACCACAGTATTTGATTTTTATTCACTTTTCAAGGCAATCATCCAAAACAGAGTCATTAAAATATCTAAGTCCTCTATGTTTATCCACACAGTCACTGTGCCCAGCAAAATCTGCCCCAATTTGTTTCTGATCCAGTACAGAAGATTCCCGAAGTATTGTAATTTATGTTTTTTCAATAGCTGTCGTTATAACATTTGTCGGCACAAACTCTCACCCCAAAAGGACACAGAGAGCCATAAAATGAAAACAATCAGGCTTTTATTTACTATTTAATTTTCCAGCGATGTTCAAAGGGACAAGCTGAGACCCTGGGAGATCTTGAGCTGCTGCTGGAACCTACAGAGATCCAGATACAGTATGTGACTCACAATCTAAGATTATGTCCGGAGCACTTTCAGATAGGGAATATTTTATTACAAGATTGGAGTTATTTGGGAATGTGTCCACTATCTTTGGTATTTATGGTAATATTGATGAATCAGAATATCCAGTTTACCAGAAAACTCAAAGTCTCACTCTCCTGGGCATAAAGGAGGAATGCGGCAGGGCCAGCAGGGAGGGGCAGGAAAATCCCAAAGAAGCCAAATGTCAAAAGTCAAACTTTGAACACACTCTCTGGTCTGGAAATCCCAGTTTTAGCTATTTGTTTTTTTCTCTGACTCTGTCATAAGCCTAGTTTTTACTGTGCTTTTGTGAGAGTATATTTTATCTTCTAAATAAGACACATCTTTAAATTGCACATTGCTTTCTATCTTTGCATTTAAAATTTTCCCACCTAAATTTAGTTCTCTGGGGGCAAAGCTTGGGTTTTCCAATGCTAGCCACAGGTATTCCAGGAATTACTAAAAACAGCTCTTAACAGTTGTCGCTATTGTTTATTTTATTTATTTGTTTTTTAAAGATTTTATTTATTTATTTATTTATTTGGCAGAGAGAAACACAGCAAGAGAGGGAACACAAGCAGGGGGAGTGAGAGAGGAAGAAGCGGGCTTCCTGCCAAGCAGGGAGCATGATACGGGGCTCGATCCCGGGACCCTGGGATCATGACGTGAGCTGAAGGGAGACACTTAACCGACTGAGCCACCCAGGCGCCCCTAGTTGTCCCTATTGTTCAGTTGAGATAACCGAGGTTGGTAGAGGTGCAAAAATGTGCACAAAGTCAAGATCTACAGTCAGCAATCGAGTAAATTAGAATTTTCACCAAGATCTGATATATCCTGAGGGCCATCCTCAATGCCTCAATAGTATAGGAAATTATTATATACAGGTGCTCTCTAATTTTCATTTGATAGAATTTTCATTAACAAGAATCCAGATAACTGTGACTCGCAATTATTTTTTAAATTGAATTTCTTTTTTTAGAGAGAAAAATTACAGGAATGATAACCTTATTAATAGCAATTAAAACATAAACATGTGTATATATAATTCCAGGGACTATTCCGTCATTCCCCTGAAACGTACTAGGTCTAACATTCTATTCTCTAATATTATAAGTATTATAGAATGATTAATATTTTCAGAGATTACCCCAAGCCTTTTAAATAATTCTAATGAATGCCAAAACATTAATTAAACTAAATAATACTAACACAGGGAAGTAGTCTTCTCTATTTCATTTCATTTAAAGAATATTGAGATTTCATGCTTTTGTTTCATTTCTTGATTTATAGAAGACTAATTGTTCTCAGATGTTACTTTCATAACATATTTTCTATTGTAAACAAATAATTACTTAGTGTAGAATATTTAGAAAACAGAAAAACAGAAATTCAACAAACCACAGAGACTTTTACATTTTCCTCCTGTCATAGATACAAGTATCCACATAATTTTAATTTACAAAATTGAGATTTACAGTATATATATTCTTTATTCTGCTCTGATTATTTTATTGTGTCATTGTAATTCTTTACTTGCATGAGGAAATACAGCCTAAAAATTCTCATGTGAGTATATTTTACTTAATAGTTTCTTTTTTAATATTTGAATTGTTATATATAACACAGCAATTAATATATTTACCCCTATCTTTTTTTTCTAGGTTAGATTTCTAGAAACAGAATTATCGAGTCAAAGACAGAAACGCTTTTGAGGTTCCTGATAGGGATTTTTAAATTACTCTCCAGTAATGCCCCACCGTTTTTCATTCCGGCCCCTACCTCATTATACCATTTCTGGCAATGGGTATTAGCATAATCTGTGAAGAGTCATAGTCTGGCTTCATTGCAAATGATTTGCTTTATGAGGTTTGAAAAGTGATTCTCTTTTGGTTCAAAGAATGTTTTCCTAAAGGTTTTGTTGTCTAATGTAATAACAATGAACATATAGCTATTATGCTAAAAGATAAAATAAACTCTTAATTCTAACCACCCTTTGTGTATATATAAAATAATAATTTTCAAGATGAAAAAAATTATCTCAGAAAAGTTTAGCGACTCATCCAAGATAAGTCAGCTAGTAGCTGGGAGAGTTTCAATCAGGTCTGAGTCCAAAACACACAACATTGTATGTATTTATTTTTCATCAGACTCTTTAAGATCAGGCACCAGGATTCACTGCCTCTCTACATTTCTCTACATTATTAAAAGGTTCTGATCTCTTCCTTTCCATTTGTCTTCCAGATGAACTATATAATCATCTTATGAATTCCCTCGAACTTGGCAATTTGACTGATGTTGTGTTAAGGCATCGACTGCATTTAAGAAACATAACATGTTCATCGTACTGGGTTTTCCAGCAACAGCTATCTCTGAGGCACCTCATTTAGTTTGTGATTTACTTCAGCATGTCTTCATCACCTTCCCTGTCTAGGTGTTTTGCTTTGCTTGTTTTTGTTTGTTTGTTTGTTTGTTTTTTATTTGACAGAGAGAGAAACACAGCGAGAGAGGAAACACAAGCGGAAGGACTGAGAGAGGGAGAAGCAGGCTTCCCGCTGAGCAGGAAGCCTGATGTGGGACTCAATCCCAGGTCTCCAGGATCATGACCTGAGCTGAAAGCAGTTGCCTAATCAACTGAGCCACCCAGGTGCCCCTGTTTTGTTTACATGTATCCGCCAACATATAGTGGCGGATACATGTCGTATATGACAATATATGTTTTTTTTAACCAATAATGAGTGGGATCTGTTCTTTGTTATATTTTGATTGACTATAGTTAACACTGAATTGTGTACATTTGTGTTCCTTTTTATTATAATTAGTTATGATAGTTTCCTAATCAATTTTCTAAGGTTTTCCAAATAGGCAATTATGTATTTGTGATATTTTTTTCTTCTAGGTTCTATTTCTTTCTTTAAAAAAATATTTTTAGGATTTTAAAAATGTATTTATTTTGCAGGGGAAGGGCAAAGGGAGAGGGAGAGAGAGTTTCAAGCAGCCTCCAAGCTGAGTGCGGAACTGGTCGAAGGGCTTGATCTCACGATGCTGAGATCATGACCTGGGCTGAAATCATAAGTCAGAAGCTTAACCAACAGAGCCACCCAGACACCCTCTCCTAATTTCTATTTCTCAACTATCTTTTTCTGGGTCATTGAATAAAACTTCTAGAACAGTGCTAAAAATTGATGATATGATGATTATAAGAAATATCTCTTTTTAAATTTATAATTTAGAATTATTTCTGGTATTTTTCCTTCAGGTTAATGTGGGGGTGAATGTGTGTGTGTGTGTGTGTGTGTTTAATTGTGGTAAAATATAGAGATAATGCAGTTGGTAGAAATCCCACCTTGACTTTGACACTTCTTTTTTTTTAACTTTTAATTTTATTTATTTGAGTTTGGCACTTTGTTAGTTTTAGTTTTCAGTATTTACATGGCCGAATAGTGGGGAATTGGAAACAGGTATATGGACCTAAAAACTTGCTGCTCTTGTAACTCTGAAATTGAACACATATATTTCAGAAAGATTCTCAACAAATGGTACGATATATTATTGCCTAATTAACTTTAAAATTCAATCACTTCCCTAAGCATCTCAGTCTTCTGAGGTAAAATTATAATTGGATTTTCCTAATTAAATCTATCCCACACTCCATTATTTTTCATTATATATGCTATTTCCACCTCCCACTGGAATGTATAGTTTTCCAGACTTCAGCTAGAGAAAGTCAAACTTGGAGTTAATCAGAAAAAAAGCTCTTGAACTGAAAGCCCACCATCTATCTCTCTCCAATGCCTTAGAGAACCCACTGATTTCTGCTATACAGCAAGAGGGCTTGGTTCTGGCTGTTCTCGTATCCTGAGCTTTTGATGACATCAGGGTCAAGTCTAGCCACAGGACTATAAGGAACCATGATTTTTAAAAAAAATTTTTTAAAAAAGATTTTATTTGCCAAAGAGAGAGAGAGAGAGAGCACAATTAAGGAGAAGGAGAAGCAGAACTCCCCACTGAGCAAGGAGCCTGTTGTGGGACTTGGTCCCTGGACCGTGGGATCATGACCTGAGCTGGAGGCAGATACTTCAATGACTGAGCCACCCAGGCATGAAATCGCAGAAAACTATAATTTTCTGAAGATAAAAATATATAGGCTTGTCTATCAATGGATGAATGGATAAAGAAAATGTATGTATACGTGTATATATATAAGTGTGTGTATAACATATATTTATGGAATAATTATATGTTATACATATATATGTGTGTGTATATGTGTGTACACAAAATGGAATATTACTCAGCCATAAAAAGAATGAAATCTTGCCATTTGTGACAACATGGATGGACTTGGAAGGCACTATGCTAAGTGAGATCAGTCAGAGAAAGACAAATACCAATATGCTATCACTTGTATGTGGAATCTTAAAATAAGCCGATAAATGCAGAGAACAGACTGTTGGTTGCCAGACAGAGGCCGGGGGTGGGGGTGGATGAAACGGGTGAAGGCAGCTAAAAACTCCCAATTATAAAATAAATAAGTCAGTTACGTAAAGCATTTGATTGCAGTTAACGATACTGTATCATGTAGTTGAATATTACTAAGAGAGTCAATTTTGAAAGTCCTCACCATGAGAACAAAAATTTAGGTCTGTATGGCGACAAACATGAACTAGAGGTATTGTGATGATCCCTTGGCAGTAGATGAAATAGCGAATCATTATGTTAGACACCTGAGACGAGTAGAACGTTATATTAAATTATACTTTAATTAAAAATATAAACTTATAGTGGCGGATACATGTCGTTATACATTTGTCAAAACCCATAGGATCTGCATATCAAAGGTGAACCCTATTGTAAACTATGGTACTCTAGGGGCGCCTGGGTGGCTCAGTTGGTTAAGCGTCTGCCTTTGGCTCAGGCCATGATCCCGGAGACCCGGGATCGAGTCCCACATCGGGCTCCCTGCTCAGCGGGAAGCCTGCTTCTCCCTCTCTCACTCCCCCTGCTTGTGTTCCCTCTCTGGCTGTGTTTCTCTCTGTCAAAGAAATAAAATCTTTAAAACAAAACAAAACCAAAATCCAAATCCAAAAACAAAACAAAAAAACTATGGACTCTAGGTGATAATGACCTGTTAACACAGGTTCATTGATAGTAACAAATGCACCACTCAGGATATTGACACTGGGGTGCAGGGGGAGACTGTGCATGTGTTGGGGGCAAAGAGTATATGGGAACTCTTTATACCTCTGCTTATTCTTTCTGTGAATCAAAAACTGCTCTAAAAAATTAAATCTCTTACCAAAATGCAAGAAACATATGTTATATGTCGAGTATATCTAAAGAAAACACATACATAGTCTGTATAGACTTGATAAGCCCTGAACACTATCCCACGGACAAGCCCAGAGAGCCCATGGACTCCAGCTCTGCCTCTATTGAACGTCTAGCAACTTCTTAGGGATACCCTCCGTGTCACGGTGTAGAATTCTGAATCCAACGGGGCTAATTCTCAGGACAATTGTCTGCTCTTTGCTGGTCTTGTGGCCTCTCCTGTTTGTTTTATTCCTGTACTTTCAGCACACACATTTCCCCTATAAGGACAGATCTGAGGAGCACCTTCCTATTAAACAGCCTGACCTCTGCATTCTGAGGCACCTCATGAGGGTCCTTTCTGCCTGCATCTCATCTTTTTTTAAAGTTCCTTACTATCATTCAGTATTATTGCTATACCTGAAAGTAACAAAAACCCTCATTTCCTGTAATACTCTAAATAGAATTATTTGAAAACTTGCTCCTCTGCTGAAAATCCAGAAAAGAATCATACAAATATTAAGCATTGAAAAGAATAAATGAGTGGCGGGGATTACAAGACTAACAACAGAATAGTCCCCGCTATGTGGTTGACAGTGTCATTTGATACGTCACACAGTGTGTCCTGTATGGGGATCCACAGAAATATTTAGAACAAATCTCCACAGCTGGTTATCTTTTAACTCAAGGACGTTTTGGATCCTGTAGTTTTGTTTTCCTCTTGACTTTGGCTGCCAGGAACCTCAGAATTAAGTGCAAAGAGCTCAGCTTTTAGAAATATAGAACCATCTGGCATGCGTTGTGAATAATAACTGTACCCTTGTTTTTTTTCCTAATTTTTTTTTTTTACTTTATAATCCCTTCGCTCTTATTTCTTAGTCAATTTATTTGGTATGAATTCTCACAAGCCTCCCAAGATTTTTGGGAGATATTGAAGGAGAATATAATACTTTGATTCAATTATCCACATCAGTGTCTGTGGCTTCGCAAATTTTTTTGGACAGTTTAATTACCTAGTGTCTTCCCTCTGCCTTTTGGTACATACCTGGATCGTATCAGCTCCTGAAATGCATCCCCAATGCAATGTTAACTCAAGCATAATTAGGAATCAAAGCTTTCAGAAAAGCGTGTCATGCAGTGAATTCCAGAAGCAAGTGAAAATGCCCCAACTATTTACTATATGATTACTAACCCAAGTATTACCTGTGCTATTTTTTTTCCTTTTCCGACAGGTACATACCTTTGAGGGAAAAAAATCTCAGCATGAGTTTCCTTTGAAAGAAAACTTGATAACACAGGACATGAATCTGTCAGACTGTCCCTACATTCATCCTGTTTTTACTGTCTTTGTTTTAATATGGCCATGAAAACATGGAGAGCAGCTAATAAGTCCTTGATGATCCTGAGGCTGTGTTTGATTTTACTGTCGCCCAGTTTGTGCTGTTAATGTTGGATTAATTGCAGCACATAACTTACCAGATGGCAACAGTGGGTTCATGTCCTAGAATTTGTTATTCAGATCTGTAACAGTGTCTTGGATATAATGGATGTTTTATAGTGTTGAATGAGTGAATGTGTGCAAATAAAGGAATGAATGGCTGAGGAATGAAAGTAACCAGACTCAAGTTTCAACAGGAGCGTTGGCAGGGCTGTTGAAGGGAGGGAGGTTCCACTGCGGGCAACTCAGAATCCATATTAGAAAACACCTGTTCAAAAGACAGCCCAGCTTTCTCTTAATGTTGGAGGTGCTGGGACACAGCTTTAGGCTTCTAGCACTCCTGTGAACAGATGTATTTGAAGCTGAATCCCTGTGGAACCTGGCTGGCTCAGTCAGTAGTGCATCTGACTTTGACCTTGAAGTTGTGAGTTCAAGTCCCACAATTAGGAGTAGAGATAAGTTAAAAATGAAATCTTTAAAAAAGAGGCTGAATCCCCAATTAGGGTCTCTGATGAGATGGCCTAAATGTCTGCGGGCACCTGAATTTTATCTGATGGGCCCTCTGATTCCCCTCACTCTCTAAGGGCTATAGGAGAGGATGCTGAAAATGAACCAACTCAATATCCAAGCTCCATCTCATATACGCAGGACTGGCTACAAAGTTGAGAAGCCTGGTGGGTAAGTGCTGAGTCCCTTGTTCAAAAGTATTAAGAATTGCAAGATTGTGGCAACAGAGCATTAACCAAATATGGGGTCTTTAAGCGCAAGTCCCTTTAATGCATTACAAACCCCTGAAGCCAGTCTACACAGCCTACAAGCCCATGAAGCTAGCCTACACAGCCTGCAAGCCCATGAAGCTAGCCTACACAGCCTGCAAGCCCATGAAACTAGCCTTGCCTATGTGCTCTTAGACTCTTATCATTTCTGAGCAAAGAAAATTGAACAGGTCTGGTACAAATTATTGTTACTGTAAGGTAGGGTCCTTGAATAGAACTGTCTTCTATGATGGAAATGGTCTCTATCTATCTGGCCTAATACAATGACTACCTACAACTATCCAGCACTTAAAATGTGGCTGATGTGACTTGAAATTCAAGTAGTTCCACTTGTATTTTAAAGAATTGTACTTTGACTTTATTTAATTGTAATTAACATACATTTAAATAGCTACAGGCAGATGTGGCTAATGGCTGCCCTACTGGACATAGAAGTTTAATGAATCGACCAACCTAAACACATAAAGAAAGCCGTTCCATAGAGAAAGAATTTGTAACAGTCTATAACAATGGGAAACAAACACTGCCTTTTATGTTGTCTGAACAATAACAACAGCTAACTTCGCATGATATGCAAAGTGGATGGTGGCCGCGCAGCTTCTAAACTTCTAAATAGAACAAGAAATTTCTTTAAGATCCAGAACTGTGAAACTTGGAGCAGATCCCTGCTACAAAATTTCCCAAGGAGAAAGTTTCCATGGCAACAGAGGATCCATCCAAATGTAATTAAAAGTGAATGACTTAGGTAACTATATTGTTCAGTTTTAGTACATTTTACCTTTAATTATATTTTTCTAAGCCACTGGTGTGCTAAAATGTCAGACAGTTATGGCTTCAGAACTGAGGCTGATAAGTCATTGTAGGAAGAAAGAAAAGAGGACATAGTCATCTTGGAGCAGAATTAGGAATTCTGCAGATATAATAAGACAAGATACATTCTTTTGCTGCTCTTTGGAATTCCTTCAAGGAGTGGTGAGAAGGCTGGCCACTATGTTAGGGTTTCCCACTTCTTAGCATGACATTTCCCCATTGAGTGCTCCTATGGCGCTTTACCCTCCAAAGACCCTCCCTTGCGTCCCGAGAAGCATCTGCCCTCATTCCCCAGCCAATCCTGCCCACGGGCTGTGGGCTTCTTTCCACCCTTCCCTCCTGCCACCCCCCCCACCCCCCCAGGACGTGGCCACGGCAGCTTCAGGAGTCCTGACAGGCACCAGGAAAAACATTAATTACTGGTCCTGGTTTAAAGTTAATGACGAGAGATCAGTTTTTTGCATGTGGCATTTGCGATTAACAATAAAAAGTGGTTTGTCATTTAACACAATCATACCATGACATACTAGTTGTATGAGTGAACGAAAGGGGTGTAGAAAATTTTTAGTTTTGTTTTGGTTGTAAATCACATGTCCCTGAGTGGTGAATGAAAACCCCGGAGTTGCTAAAGTGAACTAACTTACTGCGAGAAAAACAACTAGAGCAGCACCGGACCAAAATCATTCACAAAAGGAAAGACTGCTCATGACTTAAATAGCAATTGTCTGGATTTAGGATGTGGGGCAAATCCAGCTGCACGCGTCCAGGGGAGATACAGGTGGTGATTGTAGGAAAGATGTTAGGGTTTGAAGCTGATGGCCAAGAAAGAATTCTTGGGGTGTCTTTGGTGCAAAAATGTGATTTTATTAAAGCATAGGGACGAGACCTGTGGGCAGAAAAAGCTGTACTGGAGGCATTATTTACTTTCAAGTCGGGAGGGGTTTAGGTTTAGGGTAAGCCCCCCAGGTTATTTTAGAAACAAAGTTTCCAGGATCCTGAGGGGGCTAGCTGTTGTTAGGAAAGGTCATTTATGGCTGTTTAGTAGAAACGGTCATGATGCCCTTCAGATGTATATTGTGGGCCATGTGCTCGGGGGTGACGGCCACCATGTATCTTGGAGGGTTTAGAGATAAAGGAAATTTCCAAAGGAATTTTTATATGTTAAAGTAGACACAGGATCCTGGAGGGAGGGGGGGTCCCTTGGTCTAGGATTGCCTGTTGCCCTTAGCTAAGTATTAACATTAAGGTAATTGAGTCCCAAGAGGAAGGTCACTCTGTCTGTTTTAAGGACTGGTCAATGAGCTCTAGGTAGTAAAGACATTTAATAATTTTTCTTCTGCCTTTGTTTCCCACATCAGTGGCAAATGAGACAAAAGCGGGGGAGGGAAGAAAAGGAGGGGAGGGAAGGGAAGTGAGAGAGAGGGGAGGGAGAGGGATGAGAGGGAGGAAGGATAATGAAATTTTGAGTTGGTTTAGAGGGACAATTTATGTCTTTAATTTTTCATTGGGGTTCACAAGGTAAGCTTCATAATTCTGTATATACTCTCTTTTTCCCACTGGGCAGCGGTACCCTGGGCCATATTTACTTTGTGCTTTTCAGCCCTAAGGGTGGCAATAGTTGGACAATTTGAGCAAGAAACGTTACGAGCATCACTTATATTAAAGGAAAATGCCTGAATTCAATGATTCTCAGCAGGAAAGGGGTGGAGTGGAAGGAGGTTTCTGAATTTCCAGATTAGGGAAAAGACCAGCTTTTTCTATACATATGCACACATACATTTTGCTGCATTCCTTTGGGGTGGAGCTCCACATCCCCCCCCCCCCAGACTTCCTGTATGGGATACGTTCTTGCTAATGAGATCACATCCTACTAGTGAAGGACAAGGAGGCAGGGAAAATGTTGAGGCATTGTTTCCATTCTTTTCTTCTTAAAGATGTCTCTCTAGTCTCCTTAAATGTAGAACAGCACCTTATCTTCACTCTACTATTTTTGTTTTTTGAGACAAATGTTTTGAACCAGACCTATACTTGTGGAGTGTTTCACAATGTAGATTTGTCTGCTCGCTTGCCCATGGTTAGGTTCAGGATATTTGTGTCAAGAACACCATGCAGGTGACATGGGGCGCTTCTCGTTGCCTCACAGCAAGGGTCTGTGATACTTTTCATCTCGCTGTGGGGGGTGCTAAGTTTGATCACTTGGTTCAGTTCATGTCAGCTAGTATTTCCACTGAAAAGCTAACTCTTTCCCTTAACAATTAAGAAGTACTTTGTGGAATGATACATGGAGGCCATGTGAAACGCCCATTTCCCTGTAACATTTCTACCCAATGGTCTTAGCATTGCTGATACTTGACTGATTCCACTTTTTTTTTTTTTAAAGATTTTATTTATTTATTTGACAGAGAGAAACACAGCTAGAGAGGGAACACAAACAGGGGGAGTGAGAGAGGGAGAAGCAGGCTTCCCGCCGAGTAGGCAGCCGATGCGGGGCTTGATCCCGGGTCTCCAGGATCATGACCTGAGCCGAAGGCAGTCGCTCAACCAACTGAGCCACCCAGGCGCCCCCTGATTCCACTTTTATGTGAAAATCACAAAATGATGACTTCTCAATTCTATCAGTCTTCCTATATTTATTAATTAGATCCTCCTATTAAAAAATGGCTGCTCCCCCCTTATTAGTGACATTTTAATATATCACTATGGATTCTTGGATTCAGCTTTTTTGACCTCTTTTTTGTTGGATATCATACCCTTGTCTTAGTGACTTGTCCTGTGAAATGTTCTGAGAAAAAAAGCATTCTATGATCAAATAATTTAGAGACAGAATGAATCTAACATCTCTCTTGAAGTTATATAATGTACAATAGAATATTGAAGACCCCATAGTAGAAAACCTGCTTCATTTTGTTTAACTGGGAGTTTCTCAAACTTATTTGATCATGAAATTCTTTTTCCTATCTAACACAGACTTAGTAACACAAACTTGGTAAAATACATTTGGGGATACACTGGCTAAGAGCCAAACCTGCCAATTAAATGTTTCAATATTTCATCAATAATATGAAACAAAGACTAATTAATGATGGTAGTTCCACCTTTATTTGTTCAACAAACTCTGTATGATTAAAGAGATTATTCTAGGGGTGCCTGGGTGGTGACTGACTCTTGATTTCATCTCAGGTCTTGATCTCAGGGTCATGAGTTCAAGCCCCACATTGGGCCCTGTGCTGGGTGTGGAGCCTACGTCAAAAAAAAAAAAAAGTAATTATTCTACAATGATTCTACACATAAGGTCAACTCAGCACACCATGAAGAAATAGGTCAAGAACAACCCTGAAGTAAAGAAAGATGTCTTTAAAAGAATAAAAATTACAAGAAAATTTTGATACATTAACTTAATTCAAATTCTCTTTGTCAAGAGACTCCAACAAGAGTGAGAAAAGGCAAATTTTAGACAAGGATGGTATATCTACAAATGCCTGTCTAAAAATATAAAGAACTACAAATATACAAGGAAAAGACAAACAGCACAGTTAAACAATGGGCAAAAGACCTGAACAGGTACTTCACAGAAAAGAATAACCAACGGCCAATAAGTATATTATCAGCCTTTAAGAAAAGCAAAGTAGAAGCCACAATGACCTGCCACTGCACACCCACCAGAATGACTCAAATGAAAAACACTGACAGCACTAGGTATGCATGTGGGTGTGTGGAGTTGGTAGATGCTGTGAGGCACTGCCTGGATTTCCTTCAATAAAGTGATTGTTGCCCCAGTTGCTGACAGTGCTGAAGGCCTCCATCTCCAGTCCTTCAGAGACTGTCTAGGCTGCATCTCATCCAAGGTCACTGTGTCTGGTAATGGAGGACATAAAGGATTAGCCAATTTGATCCAAGCTGGGACAATTCTGAGGGGCCATTCTAATTCTCCACCCTTCTCCTAGGTTGTTGTTAGCCCTGCATGGCAGCTCAGCCTCTCCCTTTGTCCAATCTTACTTTCTCCCATAGAAGCAAGAGATCCCAATGGCACTTCGTAATAAAGATTCTGCACCCTGAGCTCTGTCCCAGAACCTGCATCCCAGAGAACCCATCCTGTGACATGCACAACTGAAGTTGTCATCCATTGCTTATTAATGTGTAAATTGGTACAACCAATTGAGAAAACTGTCTACCAAATAGCAAGCCTAGCTGGGATCCAGGAGTTCCACTCCTAGATATTTACCTGGGATATACAAGCACTCTGCCTGTCCACCAGTTTACGTATAAGAATGTTCATAGCAGCTTTACTCATAGACCTGAAACTAGGAAAAACCCAAATGTCCATTAACTTCAGATTGTATCAAAAAAGTGTGTTCATAAACAAGAACACTATGCAATGGTAAGAAAGAACAGACTGCTGCGACATGAACAGCAAGACTGACTCGCACAGGCAGAATGCAGAGCAAAAGAACCTAGACACAGAAGAGTACATACTGTATGATTTAATTTATATGAAGTTCAAGAAGGCAAAAGTAGCCAAAGGTGAAAGAAGTCATAGTGTTTACCTCTGGGGTGTAGGTATTGACTGAGAGGAGCACAAAGGAGCCCTCAGGAGGGACAGAAAAGTTCTACATCTTGATGTGGTTGGTGGTTACATATGGAAAAATCCTTTGAGGTATACGCACAAGTTTGGGGCATTTTACTGTAGGTACGTTAGGGGTCAGGTAAAAAACAAACACCGCTCAAACTATAGTAAATTCTTTATTAGCCTGTTGCAGAAACTGTTGTGTAGACTATTTGGGTTGGTTAAGGTCCCACCGTGACCTGTGATATCATCATCTCCTGGGAATAGTGGGGGTGGGAGCAGGGTTGGTAGTGAAGTCATCCTGATTAGTGTGTTGATTAGGTCCTCTTCAGTAGAAAATAACAAACTTTGGGGCTTGTGGTCTGGGGGGTTGGAGAGAGGGACCTTCCAGGTCTCATGCTCCTAATTTAATCAGAACAGTTCCTCCCACTCAGATATCTACCACCAGATCTTATCAGCTGCTTCTTAATTACCGAGGCTCTCAGAGAGAGAATCTCTGTACGGAGGAAAATAATCTCATTTCATGGGCCTGTTAGGAGGGTCCATAAACCAAACCAGTTAATCTGCAAACAGGTAAATGCAATGAATTGACAGTTAAATCAACTGTCACCAGAGACTTAACCTGCTTTGACAATTACAAACCAAGTCTACAAAGAAAAAAAAATCAGATATTTACAATTCTTAAAATTAATTTTATTATTTTGTTCAATCAGTCTTGAGTAAGAGAGGTTAAAGATAACAAGTTGAAACTTAACTCTCCCATCCCCTCACCACAAATGGCAGAATAGTTTCTAAAGTCTACCAATGGAAGAATACTCCATCAGAATGCTAGTTTATCATTTAATGAAGCCCAATCAATTTCTGTAGTGGTATGGTACATTTGGGAAGGGTATTTGGGAATTGATTTGGGAACAAGTTGGCAAATATACCAAATGAGTATTTGGGAATTATTTTACTTTAATAGGGAAAACTAAATTTAACTGATGCCTATGTAATATTCCATACTTAAACATAATTAGTTCCTATCCTTCTAGTGAGCACTATCATTGATAAGGACTTCCTATATGTCTGTGGTGCATTGGACATTTTTCCTAGATATAGCAAGACAGATGATGGTAGGGGAGGAACTGAAATCAAGGTAAGTGGAAAAAAAGAGCACACACTGAGATCCTTAGGATTGTGGGTCATAATTCTCTAAATAGGGTGATGATATGCAATAAAATTCATAATAATATGTGGTAGGCGACCTTCTAAGGAAGCACCTAACGATCCTTGCCTCCTGATAGTCACACCTGTGTTAGTCATAGGTCTCCAGAGACACAGACCAATAAGATGTGTGTATGTAGGTATGTATCTACCACGTATTTATACAGAAATTTATTACATGGAATTGTCTCATGAGACTATGGAGACTGGCAAGTCCCAAGATCTGCAGTTGAGTCAGCAAGATGGAGACCCAGTGGAGATCATCACTAGTGCAGTGCCCATCTGAATCTGAAGGCCTGAGAACCAAGAGAGCCAATGGTATGATTCTAGTCTGAAGGCTGGCAGAGGAAGGCCTAGGAAGAGCCAATGTTTCAATTTGAGTCTGAATGTAGGGAAAAGCCGATATTCTAGTTCAAAGGCTGGTAGGCAGGAAGAATTCACTTTTATCTGGAGGAAGGTCAGCCTTTTTGTACTATTCAGGTCTTCAGTGGCTTGGAAGAAGCCCCACCCCCATTAGGAAGGGCAATCTTGACTTACTCAGTCTACCAATTTATTTTAAGAATTTTTTTTTAAAATTATTTATTTGACAGAGAGAAACACAGCCAGAGAGGGAACCCAAGCAAGGGGAGTGAGAGAGGGAGAAGCAGGCCTCCTGCCGAGCAGGGAGCCCGATGTGGGGCTCCATCCCAGGACTCCGGGATCATGACCTGAGCCAAAGGCAGATGCTTAACAACTGAGCCACCCGGGCGCCCCTTAGTGCACCAATTTAAATGTTAATTTCATCCAAAGACCTGCCCAGAAATACCCAGAATGTTTGGCCAAATATCTGGGCACCCCACGGCCCAGTCATAGTGGCACCTAAAATTAACCATCCTGAGATTCTTGTGTGATGTCCTTCTCTAGATGATGGGCTGAACATAGTGACTTGCTTTTAACTAAGTGAATAAGGCACAAGTGGTGTGTTATACGTTCGGAGATGACACACAAGACTGTGACTCTCTTTTGCTCATATGCCTTTCTTGCTCTTATCCCCCAGCTAGGATGAAGGCAGCCGCCATGTTGTGGGCTGCCCAGTGGTGAGGCCCATATGGGCAGCCTCCAGCTGACAGTCAGTGAAGAAGAAACGGCCTCCTTGTAAGAGCCCTAGAGAAACTGAGTCCTGCCAACAACCACTGAAGGATCTTAGCGCTTGATCTACCTTGAGTGAAGCCTCCATGACTGAATGCCCAGCCCAGTTTGACTGCAGGCTTGTGAGTGACCAGAGCCATGTCTAGACTCCCACCACACAGAAACTGTTAGATAATAAATGTTTGTTGTTTTAAGATGCTAAGTTTGGGGGTTGTTACATAGCAATAGGTAACTGATAGAGTGTAAATGAACGAAAGGTAGTGAATAATGAAGCAGATGAAATAAATGGAGGGAAAACATTCAAACTCTACTTACAAGAAAGGTGTTATATAGTTCTGGTGGAGAAAAAGTTGCCCCAACCCATGTTGGTTTTCTCTTCCACCTCTGTTCCATGCCCAAAAGAAGGAGGATGGTCAAATCATTCCCCCTTTAGCCATGATGGCACCTCCAGGGTAGGCCTCCCCATTCTTCCTTCTTCTCCCTTGTGAAGTGAGATGAGTTGGGAGGCAGCCCACCCCCCGCCCCCAGGGGTGTCCTCCTCCTGCAAGCAACCTCCCCTTTCCCTGGTCAGGCCCTTGGGGAGGATGGCCCAGGGGAATACTGCTGGGTGCTGGACCAAACTCCCTTTTCCTCTCGGTTCTTCTTGCTGGCAGAGGTGTTCTGGCCAATGCATTGCAGAGGCAAGAATCAGGATTTGGATTCGGGTTCAAGATAGATATTGACAGAGGTCTTTGGTCTGCTTCTCCTTCTAGGTTCCTCTAGTAGACTTGAGTCTGTTGGGGTCCAGGCAGCATACCAGAGTTCCGTGCTGCAGCTTTGAAAGGAAAGCTCCAGCACGTAATTGTCTTTCCCTCACCCTGGTGTTTTAGGGTGTGTGTTTGTGTGTGTGTTATGGTGTGAGGGTGGTTTCACATGAGTTTATCCCTCCCTCAGGGATGATGTGGTGAGGATCGAGGACAGGATTCACGGATTCCTGGGCATTTCGGACAGTGTTCTCTCAACAACACCTCTAACTCGCCATTTCCTGATATGGGAAGATGAAGGACACTGGTGAGTCAGCATTTTTCAATGTAGTATCTGAAATACAGCTACCTCTGCCCCTCTTTGTTTTGCTGATGACCCAAACTAGCACAGTGCCCCCAAGGCCCGCCCTGAAGGAGCCAGCCCCTTGCAGAACCTATTGTGAGCCTGAGTGCTTCCTTAGGGAGTAGACACACTGTGTAACAGCAGAGCCCTGGACCCGTCTACTGTCATCCACCCTCATCCATCACACCGACTCCTCAAAGTTCTCAGGATGGAATGATTCAGCTGGTCGCACAGGCTTTGGGAGTGGGCTGTGCCCAGGACTCTGGCTTGGCCCTGGTTACCGGAGTTCTGATTTGTAAAAATAGGGCAATAAATTATTTCTTGCCACAGAGCTCATTTGTATCTGCCTTGATGGAAAGGGAAAGGCCAGAAGACAAGACTGGTACTAGAGACTGAATGTCTATATCCTGGCAAAATTCATATGTTTAAACCCAATCCCCAAGGAGACGATATTAGGCAGTGAGGCGGTGGGGATGAGGGCATGAGGATGCAGCCCTCACGAATGGGATTAGCGCCCTTGGGAAAGAGACCTCGGAGAGCCGCCTTGTCCCTCCTGCCCCGGGAGGGAGGCCACGGTGAGAAGTCAGCGGTCAGTTGGGAGCGGGCCGTCACCAGACACCAATCCTGCCACCTTGACCTTGGATTCCCCAGCGGCCAGAACTGGGAGGAATCAACGCCTGTTGTACCAGCTACCCAGTTTATAACATTTTGTTAGAGCAGCCTGAATGGGATAAGATCAGGGATTAGAGATCTATGCCCGACTATGGATTGCGGCACCTTGCCTGATAATAAGAGTGACTAACCCCTGATGAGTAATGGCTGAGTGAACCGGGGCGCCTGGGGGACTCAGACAGTTAAGCGTCTGCCTTCGGCTCAGGTCATGATCCCGGGGTCCTGGGACTGAGCCCTGCATCAGGCTCCCCGCTCAGCAGAGAGCCTGCTTCTCTATCTTCCTCTGCCACTCCCCCTGCACGTTCCCTCTCGCAAATAATAAAATCTTAAAAAAAAAAGAAGAAAAAAATAGCTGAGTGAACCTGAAATGAGCAGACACCATTCAAGATTAAGAGGTAATAGAGGGGAAAAAATGACCGAAAGTTAGAACTTGGGTCTGCACCTCAACTTTGCTACTTTATCAGTGAAACCTTGGGTGAGTCATTCTTAGTACTCAGAGCCTGTTTCTCAAAGTGACATGGAGTCATTTATCCCTCTACCTGTGTGTGTGTGTGTGTGTGTGTGTGTGTGTGTGTGTGTGTCCACATGTACGTATGCCCAGAGAGACGTATACACCAAATGTCAATGTGGTTGTTTTAGAGATTTGGAAATTGGGTGGCTTTTCCCTTTCTTCTTTGTATTTTTTACTAATAACTGATTTTTTAAAGATCAAAATGTAAACCATATGCTACACATGTAATTACATGCTAAAACAATGAAATCTTTCATACTTCTGAGCCTTTGAAATGGATTCTGTAAAAAAATTCCCATAAACCAAACCAAGTAATCATTTCTTCAGTTTCTTCCTAATTCATGTGTACTAAATAGATCTTTGTATTTGCTCTTTTAGGCACACGGTCTTCTACCTTTTCCTTTACTAACGAGTCTTGGAGGAATCTGTGGAAGGTAACATGAAGACTACTGTTCTAAGAAAATAAAAGAAATAACACATCACCTTTCCTGGAAAGGCAGCAAATCTTTCAAAAACCCAGTATTTCAAAAGAGAAAAAAAAACAGGAAAAAAGTTAGTATTAAAAAAGTGAGACCAGTTTACCTATTTAACAAATGAAGTAGCCCTATGTCTTTATTAGTTTTTTTGTTGCTGCTGTTTTTTGTTTTTTGTTTTTTGTTTTTTGAGAGACAGAGTGCATGGGCAGCACACGCGGGCAGTGGGGGTGGGGGAGGGAGGGAAAGGCAAAGAGAGTGAGGAGGAGAGAATCTTAAGCATATTTCAAACCCACGACAGAGTCTGACGTGGGGCTTGATCACATGACTCTGAGATCATTACCTGAGCTGAAATCAAGAGTTGGATGCTTAACCGACTGAGCCACCCAGGCATCCCTGTTTTATTAGTATTTACATTTAACATTTATTTTGACAATTAGGAAATAAGCTAGCAGCTTTCTCAGGGCGTCTGTGACCATTTTCTCTGCTTCACGGGTGTTGGGGGGGTCAGATGGGTTCTAGATTGGGTGGCCCTTTATTCCTCCAGCTACCTACATACAGTTCCATTCATGGACCTCTAACAATGAACAATGGCTCCCAAACACTTGCTCCCAATGCTGCTTTTCAGCCATAAAGAAATTCTCCCAGTTGAAAGTAGAATTCAATAGATTTAAATACTTCACAAATGCTTCAAATGAGATTATGAAGCTAACGAGCAGATCTTTATTATACTAAAGTATAGGCGCATTTTCCTTTACATATTTGAGATTCTATCTACAGTGCCTCTGTTATATTCATTCAGATTATTCTTATATTCTAAAACAATGAAGGCTCTAAACTGGTGGAATGTTGCCAGAGGATTTCAACAGAGTTTGAAGGCAACATAACCAAAAGACATAGTTTAAATTGGCTGGGGGAATGAATGGGCTCCTTATCAGAGCAGCTGAAGGCTGTACATAATTAACAGCACCCGGGAACATTCACAGGGCCCCGTAAAGAAGGGGGGAGAAGGGGGGTCCCGACAGCCCCGCAGAGCAGCAGCCTCCAGCTTCTGGCACCGTTAAGATCCACCTGGCCTCAACAAAAAGACAGCCCCGACCCGTCCCTGGAAGGACACCGATACATTCTAGTGTTACTAGCAGGGACACGGGACAACGGCTAATTAATGTTAATTATCCAGTACAATTCTGTTCACATTAGCACTGAGGCTTCAAATTAGCCAACTATCTAAAAACTATAAAATAATGTTTATGGAGGGAAGGTTATATTTGTAATTCCTGCTTTAAAAGTCTCGTGTTATTTTTAAGGGGGTGTGAACGTGGTCAATTAGCTTCCCTTTTTATCTGATGCATTCTCGATTTAATTCGGTGTGAATATTTCTGTATCAAGAGTATTAAATTCATTCTATGGCAATTTGGGGTTGTTATGCTACATTCTGAACGCCTCTCCCTCACGAACATGTACAAAACCAAACCGAACCAAGCGAGTCCAGAGGAAGTTTCATTAAATAAATTTATTTGTTAAAATAATTTAACTCCAAATACAACTGTTGAATTTGCATCGAGTTATAACTACAATTCATGTTTTAATCGAAATGTCAAGGTTTAACAACTGACATTGTTACAAAACAATAAACTGTTGTTCAATTTTAAATGGTCAGTTGTATTAGAGCTCAACAATTAACTGTGAACTATATCTCTGGGAAACCCCAAATCAATAATGGTAAGTCTGTTTCCAAAACCCACTGCAGTCATTCTTGAAACCCTGATCGAGATTTAATAGATGCACAATGACACGTTAATTAAAAAAAGAAAAAGACCCCCATAGTCTTGAACATTTGTTTGGCAAAGGAGACAAGCTTCCCAGTGCAAACACAAGCCTAGTGAGAAGAACAACAACGAATAAACAGGACAAAATGACGAACCAGCAAACAAAATACGCACTTTTCACATTCAGACATACGCAGACAATATTCCCGCTGGAAAACTCCTGAAAACAAACGGCAGACATCCTCAGGCAATATTTCCTTATAAAGAAAAGCAAGTATCAGTAGTTTTACCACAGAAAAGTGATGGCAACTCTAAGCGCTGCGTCAAAAGGTCAGTCCTAATTCTACAAACCAAAGGAAAAAATCATCGGAGCACCTTTCAATAGTTTAAGGAAGATTTCATGGAATGCTTTTGATCAGATGCTGGCTTGTTGGTGTAAATGGAACACAACGAAAAGGCATCAGTTACCATCACTATCACAGCTTAAAAAACACTCCCCCCCCAAAAGAAAGCTGCACCATAAAAGAAAACACAAACCCCCCAAAAACTTCTCAAAAATGCTGCCTTTGTTCAGAGTAAAACGAGACGAAATGAAAACAAAAGAAAAGCTTATTACAAACAGCTAAAGAAAAAGTGGGTCTTTGGATCAAACCATAACATTTTTTAAGGCATGTTAGAAAAACGTTCACTTAACTAGTTGCTAGTCTGATCAGGGCATAAAACCAATGGCGACACCAGGTCGCCCACTTTTCTCTGTAGCCACTGTGATGTCGTTTCATTTAACCCTCCCGTTCTTCAGCTTCTTAGTAACAACATCACACACACTCCTTCAAACCCCGTTATATTCCTACCAGATGAAACACCAAGAGGAGGAGCCCAAGAGGGTTCCCATGTTTCTGGGGATCTTTGATGCTTTGTCACTAAACACGGAGGGCTGCGTGGAAACACTGATCAGGCAGCCAGATCGGTTCTTGGTGACGTGTGTACAGTAAAAGCCCGCCTTCTTGTCTGACACAAATACTTCCGAATGAAAATCCGAATGGTTAATCTTTTCCACCTTACAGTTTTGCCATACCTTTCATATTATTTAACTTCTTTTTCTTGTCTGCATAGCAATCCATAACGTAAACCTGTAGTTTTTCAGATGTTTTTAATATGTAATCTTAGTTGTCATAAATTGCTGTTAAATATGGAATTCTAAAAAAAAATCATTCTGAGAAGTTAGAGGCTTCAAATCTCGGCTGATTCACTAGCAAATATTTCTGTTTCTGTAGACAAATCATACTTCTTGGATCTCGGATTTCTCTCAACGTTTTGAGTTGAATCAACTGTGACAAAGAGAATTTGGTTCCAAGAAAACAGGTGGAGAACTTTCTGTCCTGTAAACAAGGTGCTTCCCTATTGGGGGCTGTTAAGAAAAAACTATGTTGAAGAATGCAAATAGTCACAATTCAAAGATTTTTTTCACAATCATGGCCTGGTTGTACCCACGTATCTGTTTGCTCATCTGCGAAAAGTACTATCCACCTTTTTGCTGCCCTCGAAGCTCAACGCCAGTTTACTAAACACTTGGGGGCCCGCAATGATTTCCATAGTGTGTAAAAAAAAAAAAAAAGCTACACAAATAATTTAAAAGAAAAAAATGCTTTTGATACACTATATTCTGCAGTACGGAGTCTGAGTATAGGCAATTATCTCTGACTTGTGCCAAATTCTTAGGAACAATAAACACACATGCACACAACAACACACACTCTTCGCTCAGGTACACACGTACGACCACAGGTTACTTGCACAAGTGTGTGAAGCCAACAAAGTGTGAGGCAGGTACACAGATCGCAGGCTCAGTGACAGTGCAGTTCTGAAGGCCAAATTTATCTCCAGAGGATTAAGCTCAAGACACTCTCTTCAGCATTTCCAACTCTGAAGTTTGTTGAAAACCCTTCTACGCTTGATTGTAAAAACTTATGAACAGGTCTTTCCTGTGCCATTAGTCATGCAAATGATAACTGGTTCACGGCTATGAAAACCCAAAATGTCAGAGCTCGAGCACCTTTTCAAAACCAAATGTTCATTCTAGCTTTATTTGCCACTTCAGTAATCAGGGCAAAATTGCTCTAAGAAAATCTTTATATAATTCCCCAGGAAAATTAAAGATAAAAGGGTTTTTGTTGTTGTTGTTTTTGGTCCCTTGCCTTCCACTCTATAATTTCTGTTCTACTTTTAAGCCCAAATTATTTCACATGGTTATTCAATTTTTAGATGCCTGCAATAAAGCTCTGCTACAGCAAACTTGATTTGGAAAGCAGGTTAGCCAAGAATCACACCACAACCATAGCCCTTAAAGGCAAGAAGGCATCTGCTGCTTTAACAAATGCAAAAATGCAAGATATGTGTACTGTCCTGTGAGGGTTCCGCAAATGGGAACATGTGGATGCAAATGGCTTCATTTTCCTTACACGATGGTACTAGTTAATCCACCAGAACGCATCTTGTGAGCAGGGCTAGGCAATCTTCCCATTACACAGTTGCTTCCTTCTTGTTCAGTAAAGCGATTAAGACCACCCCTGCTCTGTTAGCAGAGGGTGGGGTGGGCGTTGCAATGAGGCTCAAACTCCCGTGAGACCCTCCATCTTCGGTGGCCAAGCAGGTGATGTTTACACATTCTAAAGCCAGATTGTATTCTTAACATGGCCTGTTCTGATTTCTGCTCTGTCAAGGACTGATGCGCGAGTTAGTTCTGCGTCACAAATTAGGATAACATCTACAGTTAAGCATCGATTTTGAGAAACGGGACTACGTCAAGTCAAGCAGAGGGAAGATTTGCTCCCAGTGATGCTGTTGGCAGGCCAGCTGTTGTTATCTTACTTGACGGGCTATGTTGGTTAGAAGCACTATCTCCGGTCCTGGAATTCATTACTCTCCTAGGAAAAGATTTCTCCTTTAATTTCTATTTTACTTTTTTTAAAGAAGACAAAATATCTTAACTGTAAGTGGTCATAGGGATTCTTCTGGTTTCTCTCTCATGGTTGATTTTCATGTATGCGACAGTTGCATCTAGTCAACTCAGCGACAATGCCATCACGCTTTGGAGGCGATCACCCTGTAGATCGACCGTCTGTGCCTTAAAGTTGCAGGTGCACCCAGGACGCGGAGGACCATGGTGAAGACTGGAGTTCCTGGACCTGAATGTTAGAGATATCAACTGACAATCGCTGCTTGATGCTGATCAGGGGCGGCTGTTTCACTGTGCACGCCCCGCAGTCGGGCACGCGAGGGGTGCGGCCCCGCTGGTGGGGGCAGGTTCTGTTCAGGACAGCCATGTTCCAATGCTATTGTATGTTACATGCAGAACAGCACGGGTCGTCTTTGTCAGGCTGGGCCGCATAGTTCATCTGCCTCACGATTTCGGCGAAGAGTTCATCTACCATTGTTTTGCTCTTGGCAGAAGTCTCCATAAAGGGGCAGCCCCACTCTTCGGCGAGGGCTCTGCCTTCATTAGATGACACTTCTCTCTCACTCTCCAGGTCTACTTTGTTCCCCACCAAGATGACTGGCACTTTCTCATACCTACAAGACAGGAAATGACACACGTGAATTGGAGACGTGAGCATGAAGTTCAACGGCTAAAAACGCATTTTCTCTTTTTTTTCCTTCTATTCTACTACACATATTCTCTTTCACTGCGTGAAAAATTATTTGCTCCACTTGCCTTGACATCTACCTAAGGGTATTCAGAAGCTGCTCTCCTAGTGGATCGTAAATGTGTTTTTCTGAAAATGAGGTCAATTCCTCAATTATACATCTTTTAAAATCAATTTACCTTTCCAGATATATTTGGAAAATCTTTCTCAGACCCTCAGAATAAATCCTGTTTGGAGGTGGATTAATTTAAATTTTTTTTCATTCTAAGAAAAAAATTCATTTCTACTCAAAATTCAGTTGATGAGGTAACAGCTCTACTAGGTAAACAATTTGTAATTGTCAGCATTTTACTGCGTTCCATAAATAGACACGCTGGTCATGTGCGAATAATTCGTGAGTACAAAAAAAAAAACAGGAGAAATCATTAGGAGGGGCACTACCAAATAAAACTACACTCTATCCCTTTATAAGACTGTTCTAGATTGGGCCAGCTGAAAGACCATCATGGTTCTCTTCAACCTGACGAGGATTAGACCTTTCAATCATTAGCTTTATTTATTGTTGTCTCTTCTTTTCCTTCCTAAACAGGTGTGTCACAGACCACAGACGGGAGGTCTGTGTCACCTTCCTCCCCCTCAGACGTTGAAACCTAAGCCCCACTGGGATTGTATTTGAGTTAGGAGGTGATTAGGTCCTGAATGGGACCGCTGCCCTTTCCTATCTGGAGGAGATAGGCGAGTTCTCCCTCGCCCCTACCGCTGTGTGAGGACGAGTCTATGAGGTAGAAAAGCGGCCCCTCATCAGACCTGGAATCTGCCAGAGGCTTGGTCTCCGACTTCCCGCCGCCAGAACTGGGCGAAATAAAGGCCTGTTCTTTAAGCCACGCGGTCTATGGTGTTTTTGTTACAGAGGCAGACAAACAAATATAAGGTGACTGTGAGTTATGACATGAAAAGGCTCGATTAATAAAGATAACAAATGATATGAAAGGAAGAAGAAAGGCGCCTACATCATTTTGGTGCCTAAAGATGATCTCTTCACTGAGGCTCGCTCCCCGTTTAAAAATACATGGTGCTGCTCTGCGTGTTTACTATTTCTGTTTATGTTTCTTGTAAGAAATGTTGCCAATGTATTTCCATAAGGCTATCATTTTTACTTTAAACACCGTTTTAAAAGCTTCTTGTGATTTCATGGTATAAGTCAGTGCGTGGGAGTGTGTGTCGTCCCCTAAGCGGGATGCATTTCTAATTTACAAAGGAAGCAAACTGCAAGATTGCTCACAAGCGGTAATGACTGGACACAGCGAACCGGCTGGAAAACCATCACGTGGTCGAGATTTCGCCTGGGTGGGGCTCGTACAGTGTTTTTATCATTCAGGAAACTGAGTGAGGGCCGCTGGTTAGGATTAGTGGATTAGTGGGAATACGTCCAGGACTCCAGTATTCTGCTCAAACTGGTTTCTCCCCCCACTCTAACTTGCAAAGCAAACTATATTCCCGCCAGAGGTTTCAACAAGAGGGCACCTTCTGGGCAGCGTGCCACGTGGCAATCTGCAACATAAAAACACCTGAAAAACGCCTGGGATAACAGTATCGACGATCAATCTAGAACTTGGGTATCGTTTTTGCAGCAAATGGATCTGGGCAACTCCCATTTCTATCAGTGACTTTGTATGAATTTACTGTGCATCAGCTGTGCCTTCCTCCTTCTGAGCGCTCTGAACACAGGACGCAAGAGTCTTCTCGCACCTTCGGGGACTCTTACCTACAAAGAGCTCAGTGCAGCCCGTGGCCTCAGGGAGGACAAATGGCAGCAGGGAGCAGCCCCATTCCAGACCCTGTGTCCCGGCCGCTCTGCATACAAGCCCTCCTGACCCGCTGCGCGGAGAAGCCTGGCAGGCGTTCCCTGTGCCAATATCAGGGCAATGTCACTTCCTACTCGACTTGCAAAGATGTGACTGCATTCCACTCTTAGGAGAGTATGCACGCCACAGTGTGTTGGACAACACTTTGTTTGGCAAGTGAGGTAACATAAACGTTAATATAATTCAGTCAGTGTATTGGCTGAATTTAATTAGGCTAACAGTTAATTTTCAATCTCTGTTTACAAGGCTTAACAGAAAGGGCAGTGATGAGACATCCCTTTCTCTTAAATAAGCAATACATATTTAAGAGAATATTTTTTAGTTTAAATACAGTAATGTACCATATTTTATAAGTACAGAAATATTTCTCACACTTTTCATTAAAAAAATCCCAAATATGTGGGTTTTCAAAATTTGTAAAAATACAAGATCATTAACCGTTGTATGATACACTGTTTGAATCAAGAATATTAATAAATGCCACCAACAGAGTCTCAAAAGGTAAACCAGAACACTGTGAACATAGGTCCGTATGTAACAGCATTCAGCAACAGTCAGACGAAGATGACAATCTAGTTAGATCAGGGAACCTGTCCATTACAATGCTATTCGAATTGTCAATGGTCTTTTCTAAGACCAACATGCTAAAAATGCTAGGGGATCCAGACTCATATCCTCAGAAGACTTTCAAAGATTGAATAAGGTCTTCAGGAAAAGAAGGTATTATGTACATTCCAGAACAGCAGACGGTGAGAAATTTTTGTCTTCGTTAACATTAAAATATGACACAGGCAAAAAAAGATTCTAAACGAGGATTTGGAGGCTCAGTTTCCAGCTCTGCCACGGAGACCGAGTCCGGGCAGACCATTTACTCCGTTCACCTGTATTTCCCTTCCTTGTCCGTAAAGGAGTAAGAACATCTGTTCCCACTCACCAGGCGGGCTGCTGGAAAGCTCATGAGAGAAGCCTGAAACACCCGAGCACTCAAGAACTCACTCACGGCAGCACAGGGCTTCTCTGCCCTCCCGCCCCCTACTCCAGACCACTGCTTCTCCCAGGGCCAGAAGCAAGAGAAGCTGATGGAGGGGAGGGAATCCTGAGGACACACGGGTAGAGCAGACTGACCCGGAGTCACGGAATGAAGCAGCCACCTGCCACCAGCCTTCCCTGTCTCTGGTCCCCCGTTCCGAGCATGAGGGTAACAAGGGACAAGCAAAGCAGGAAAGCCTTCTCCAAATACGGACACCTGTTGGGGAAGGGAACACGGGCCTTTGGGCTGAGATGACAGAATGGTTTCCAGGTATGGGGGTAAGATTTGCAGAAACGAAGCCTGGTGTGGACAGAACAGAGGAGGGCACGGGGAAACCTTCCTCTCCCTGCTGTAGCCAGTGTCTAAAATACCAGGAAACAATGCCAGACCAGGACTCCAGTCCCAGAACTGCTTGAAGCCAGCTCTGTGAATTTGGAAAAATTAACTTAACCTCTTATCACATGAGCTGGACTAGATCACGTCTAAGGTACTCTTGAGCTAAAAGCCAGACCTCGGTGGGCCACTCCTATAATCAATCCATGTCATTTATGGATCGATTGCTGAGAGCTTAGCACTGTTCTCACCAAAACGCCAACTCGCTGATCTCTACGAGGGATGTGAAAGCGTGCAGCGGACTAAGGCCAAAATGTAGGGGAAACCTCCGATCTCGTGGGGATAAGACATCAAGCAGTAGAGGCTTCCAACTGTACCCGTGGAGCGGCTCCTGCCAGCGAGCTGGAACTCGGGACCTTGGCTGTGGGACGGCCTGAGCTGGGGGACCACGGAAGGCTCTACTGAAAGTCGCCTGCAGGAGCATGAAGAACTAGCGATAAACAATCAAGGCATGATACACTGATGCATCCACTGGACATCATTGTCTAAGAGCCTACTACGTGACAGCTGCTGTTCAAGACACTTAACATACACCGAATGAATGAAACAAAGATCTTCGCCCTCACAGTGATGATAGTCTAGCAGAGGAGGCAGGCATCCGACAATAAACATGAGTGAATAATTCCTGAAAGGGGTTAAGTGCACTGGAGGAAAGAAAATGTAGGTCCAGGCGGGCACTGGGGCCCAGGTGCTATTTGAAATTTGATGATCAGGTGGGGATGGTGTGGGAGCGAGACGCGGTGGAGCAGGGCGGTTGCCGAGTGGGGGCCTGGGAAAGAGCATTCCAGCAGGCCCTGCAGCAGACAATGTGGAAGCCAGGGGGAGCGAGCGCAGTGGGGGTTTAGGGACCAGCACATGGCCGGCGGGGTCCACCTGTTGTCACCTCCCACAGCTCCCGCTGCCCGAAACCCCCTGGTGCAGGGAACCAGCTCACTGGAGGCTGAAGAGAACTTGGGAATCTGGGCAGCAGAAGTGGCCTCAGAAGACAGACGTGACATTTATGACATGAGGATAACCACGTCCCAATGACACCCTTCAACTTCAACAGATCTTCCTTGACATTTCCTTTAAGAGCATGACCAAGGTTATGGTTATATAATCTTGTTTTTGTTTAGAGGTTGGAAATAAACACATGTTTTATCAACATGTCTTTTCATATTGTTTATTGTATTCACGAGCATGATTATGTAATGTACTAATAAATGAAATTCGTTCTTTTAAGCAGGTTCTGCTTAATGCCTTGAATGGAACAGCAGAAACACAGGCCCCAGGAGCACCTAGCTGGGGACAGGCTTCTCAGTGAGGACACTTTGGAGGGAGTTCACAAACATTTGATGATTTCCAATGGTCTTTATGTTTTCTCCTTTTTTGGTAACTGTCCTGATATGTGTGTATGTGTGTGTATGTTTGTGTATGTGTGTATGTCTATCTTATTTGTGGTTGTGTCTAAACTTGGCCGGTCACCAAAAGTACTCGAGAATTAAAATATACTGATCCCCAGGCCCTACTCCAGAGCTACCCAATCTGAATCTATGGGGTCAGCACCCGCAAAGAGCCTATTAAAAATATGTATCTCTATGTGTAAGCTCTGAAGACTACCGGTGAGGTTTAGCAGGGTTTAGAGATCACTGGTCTAATCTGCTACTTCGTGACCCCAAATATCGTACTTATATAGTTGATGGTTTTCCACGGTGGTGGATTCAGATCAATTCCTCCTTCCCTTCATTCATGCACCAGTGAGAAGTTGTAGACAGAAACCACTAATGTTAGCCCCTTCAACTGCGTTTTGCAGGATGTTGTACAGTAGCATATTAAAAGAAGGCCATGTTTCATGTGAATTTTTTCATGCTGCTTTCTTAAGTCACTTTTTCACAAGCAGGTTAGAGCATAATTCTCTCTGTATTCAGGAATGAACATCAGAAAGATTTTTATAGGTCCCCTTATTCAACCTTCTACCCGTGTTAAAAAATCTCATCTACTGAGCGAGTCTCAAGGCAAAATGTCAAAGCACTCGATGCTCCAATCACTCCAACCTTACCAAATGGTTATATTTGAACATCATTAGTGATGCAGAACTGCTATCTCAAACAACCCGCTCTGCCCTTTCTGTCAGTTCTGTGAAACATTAGTATTAAAAAGTCGATGTTAAAAACTTTATCCCGATCTTATGAGCTGTCATTTGTAACATCTTGGCCCTTCTCAGAGGTTCTAGCTCTTTTACTCGAATTTCTATATTCAAAAAATTTCTTTTCTCCAAAATGAAAATAGGTTTACTTCCCCCTCTACCTGGTCAGATTCAATTTAAGTACCGTAGACTCTGAACAACGTGGGAAGTGGGCCACTGACCGCATTAACTTCTGACTTCTCCAAAACAACTACGAGTAGCCTACTATTGACTGAAAGCTGTTACCTAACACGTATTTTTTATGTGATATGTGTTCTATACTGTATCCTTACAAGAGAGTAAGGTAAAGAAAATGTTAAGAAAATCATAGAAAAGAAAATGCATTTATAGTACTATACTGTATTTAAAGAAAAAAATCTGCATGTAAGTGGACCCACACAGTTCAAACCCATGTTGTCCGAGGGTGAACTATAACACATAAAGACAGAAATCCCTAGCCGTCTTAAAATAGGTAAAGAGGAAAATGAAAAACGTTTTTATCTGCACCTCCATGAGAGCAATCTAACTATTTTGGTAGATAGCCTTCCAGACTATTTTCCCATATGCATCCACACAAACATAGATATAAATTCCTGTAAAAGGCAATCATACCAATTATATTCAGCAGGTTCAGACCGTGTTCACTTGCTCTCATGGAAATTTCTAATTCAACAAATGATATACATTTTTTTAAATTTTTTAAAAGATTTTATTTATTGATTGACAGAGAGATCACAAATAGGCAGAGAGGCAGGCAGAGAAAGAGGGGGAAGCAGGCTTCCTGCTGAGCAGAGAGCCGGATGTGGGACTCGATCCCAGGACCCTGAGATCACGACCTGAGCCAAAGGCAGAGGCCTAACCCTCTGAGCCACCCAGGTGCCCCGATATACATTTTATTAAGGGCTAAGGCGTATTACATTTTACAGGTTCTATACTCCAGCTGTACCATAATTTAATTATTCCTTCCCTATCAGTACATATGAAAGGCTCCCATTCCCCCATTTTTTTTACTAACACAAACAGCCATCTAAGGAGCTACACCGAGAAGTATGATTTCTGCCTCAACGGTATACATGTGTGTATGTGTGTGTATGGCATAATCTTTGACCCAGAAAAATACTATTTCTAACTGCGTTGGACTGTTGGGCACACATACACTTTTTTTTTTTTTTAAGATTTTATTTATTTGACAGAAACACAGATAGAGAGGGAACACAAGCAGGGGGGGCGAGAGGGAGAAGCAGGCTTTCCGCTGAGCAGGGAGCCCGACGTGGGGCTCGATCCCGGGACTCCAGGATCATGATCTGGGCTGAAGGCAGTCGCTTAACAACTGAGTCACCCAGGCGCTCCCCACACACACCGTCTTAACAGACACCCCAAATTTATATTTCAACCAATAGTGCTTAAATTAAGAGTGCCTGTTTCCCTACCCTTAGGGTTGATATTTTTAATCTTTCAATAAAGTACTATGGCAATCCTGAACAAAAAGGATTGGTTTTGGTTAGGAGGTGACGGCGCCCACCATAGCTTGTGTGAGTGCGAAAACCAATACTCCTTGTGAGGATGGAAAACATGAGCTAAGTAAGGGTGTTCTCTTCCTCTAGACTGACTTGTTTTGAAGTGACTAAATATTTCATCTTAAAAGGGCATTTCTGGTAATTTAGTTTGAATAACGAAAGGAAACCACAATCCTCCTCTCTTTCTCTTGATTTCAGAATCCATACTGAAGAAGAACTGAGAGAAATCTGTGAATGTGGTATAAAAATTAAGCAAGGAGAGTAATGGCACTAAAAAGATATTCAGAGCTCTCAGGGATACTCCATACCAAGGTGAATGAAGATAATTTCCAAGAAATTAAGGGCTGACGCAAAGAATGGATTCTTAATAGTTTGTGAGGGAGAAAATATTTTTATATCTGCTAAAGACACATCTGATAAAGGATTATAACCCAAAATAGATACAAAAAAAATCTTTCAAACTCAACAATAAGAAAACCCCATAAAAAAAAAGAGCCAAAGATCTTAACAGACGTCTCATCAAAGAAGATGTACAGATGGCAAATAGGAGTCTAAAAAGATGTTCTACCATCATCCGTCATCAGGGAAATGCAAATTCAAACAACAATGAATCCCACTACCCACCTTCTAGAGTGGCCCAAATCCAGAACACTGTCATCAACCAGACAGGCTGGGAAGGACGTGAAGCAACAGGAACCCGCACTGACTTCCGGTGGAAGCATAAACTGTTAAAACCACTTTGGTGGTTTCCTATGAACTACACATACTCTTATCACACAATCCAGCAATCCTTAGTGTTCACCCAAAGGAGGTGGAAACTTATGTCACACAAAAGCCTGTACGTGGATGATGACAGCAGCTTTACTCATGACTGCCGAAACGTAGAAGCAACCAAGGTGTCCTTCAGCAGGTGAAGGGATAAATAATAAATTGTGCTCTATCCAGAAAATGGGATTTCATTTGGCATTATAAAGAAATGAGCTAGTGAGCCATGCAAAGACAGGAAGGGATCCTAAATGCACATTATTGAGTGAAAGGAACCAATCTGAAAAGGGCTACCTACTGTATGGTTTCAACCATATGACATTCTGGAAAATGCAAGACTATGGAGATAGTTAAAAGATCAGTGGTTGCCAGGAATTGAGCTGCGGGGAGGGAAGGGATAAAGAGGTGGGACATGGTATTTTTAGGGCAGTGAAAATACTCTGTAGGATACCACAATAATGGGTACAAGTTATTAAGCATCTGTCTAACTCCACAGAACGGACACCACCAAAAGCAAGCTCTACGGACTTCAGGTCATTATGATGTATTAATGTAGGTGTATCAATTTTAACAAATGTACCACTCTGGCAGGGGTTGTTGATAAGGGGGGGAGGAGGCTACGTAGGCGGGGGGGTCAGGGGTTATATGGGAAATCTCTGCTTTTCCTTCTCTTTTCTCTCCGCCCACTTTGCCAGGAAGAGGGCCACGACTGTGAGAACTGTGCAGCAGTGCGAAAGGCTATTACCCAACTTTATCAAATCAACATTTATAGGAACGCTCCACTCAACAAAAGCGGAATACATTCTCCCAAAGTGTGGGGAACATTCCCTTGGATAGACCATATTTGGAATATAAAAACTGTAACAAATAGCAAAGAACTGAAGTTATACAAAATATGTGCTCAGACCATAACAGAATTAAATTAAAAAAAATCAGTAACAGAAAGATATTAGAAAATCTACAAATATTTGGACACTGAACCACACACATCTAAATAATCCGCGGGTCAAAGAAGACACCACAAGGAAAACTAGGAAGAAAGTGAAAATATAACACACCAGGATTTGTGGGATACAGTTAAAGCAGGTCACAGAGAAAAATCACAGCTCCTCCTCGGGGGCTGACATTACTTTCCACTGTTAACCACATTACACCTAAATCCTTCACTGTTTAGTTTTTTTGTTTTTTTTTTTAAAGATTTTATTTATTTATTTGACAGAGAGAAACACAGCTAGAGAGGGAATACAAGCAGGGGGAGTGATAGAGGGAGAAGCAGGCTTCCTGCCGAGTAGGGAGCCCGATGTGGGGCTCGATCGCGGGTCTCCTGGATCATGACCTGAGCCGAAGGCAGTCGCTTAACCAACTGAGCCACCCAGGTGCCCCTGCTATTTAGTTCTTTAGCTAGCCAAACTCCTGCCCTTCATGTCTAACTCCACCTTACCTCCTACAACTTTCTAGACAGAATCTTCGGCTTTAAATTCTGTTTGCTTGGTCATGGAGGACCCTTCACTACTGTGGCCCCCACCAATCAAATTGTTAGTATTTTTATTATCTTTTAATTTTTTCCAGGTTTTTATTTCAATTCCAGTTAGCTAACATACAGTGTAATACTAGTTTCAGGTGTAGAATTTAACTGTTCATCACTTCCCACCTATCAGATTCTAACAACCCTTCAAAGCTCAGGTCAAATTTCATCTCTTTTAATAAAAATCTTCCCTTACTTTTTTTAACAAATTAGCTCATTTGTCTGAATTCTTAAAACCAGGAATTAAACATTTTAGACAGAAGAAAATGTAAAAGATAGACAGTAGGAAAGAAGCAGGCTTATTCAGGAACAAATAGGAGACTGGCATGGTTGTATCATAAAAGGGGATAAAAAGGATCAATGGCCATTCTTCTAAGAACAGGAGAAAACCACAGAAGGCCTTTAGCAGGGAAGTCACAAGGCGTATGCGTTAAGGAATCAGTGTGGCTAACATACACAGAATAGATCTGGGGGCCACAAGAGTAGCAGGAATATAGGGAGACAACCGCAGTGCTTTAGGCCTGAGGCAACAAGGACGTGAACTGGAATGATGGCAATGACAATGCAAAGAACTAAGATATAAACTATATCTGGAGTTTGTATCAATGAGACACACTAACAGACTGGCCGAAAGACACTGAGCAGGCAGTAGTTTTGAGAAAAAAAAGAGAAATCAGAAATAATCAGAAATGATTCATAGGTAAACTACTGCTTTTACAAGTATAGTTTTATCTCATGACTAAGAATGTTAGGACTCCCAAAGGGAACTACCATATGCCTTCTATTACCCTGTTTCTAATACACTTTCATTGGGACCAGGTTTAAAATGATCTTGGTTATCAAATCACTACTTATTACTAAGAAGATTTTGGTTTATCATGGAGTTCTTAATAAAAATTAAAGACCATTTCCTCTTCGCTTTGAGCTTATAAAATGATGATCTTCCTGCAGAACTGGCTGCTTCTTTTTCCTACAGAAGTTTTATTTTTAAAATATTCTACTCAGGTTATTCACTTCATGTTTACCTTAACATTATTCTGGATTTCCACCCATCATTTACTGACTATAAATGTGAGTCTCTTTAAAGATATATTTGTCTCCAGATACAAACTTTTCTTTTACTGTGTAAGATAAAAATAATTCACCAATCAAATTTTACCTTATCGAAGGTCTTCCAATATACTCTCAAATTACCATCTTACTAATGAGAGAGTAACATTTTAGCTTTCCACTCTGACGAAACACTTGGACATTTTATTTCTGCAAGTGTGTGAATGCTAATTATGCAACATTACAAATGTACATTTTTTTTAGCTCTTTCTAAATTACTACTTTAATAAAGTCCTTAAGAGTCATAGAAAAATATATTCAATAGGACACAAAAGAGAACTAATCATAAAAGGAAAGGTTAATGAACTGGACTTCATTAAAGTTAAGAATCTATGGTCATTAAAGGAAACATTAAGCAAGTGAAAAGGTAAGCCAAAAATGGGGAAAAGGTATTTGCAATACATGAATCTGACAAAGGACTTGTATCCAGAATGTATAAAGAATTTCTATAAAAGAAAACAACAATACAATTTTTCAATGGAGAAAACCTTGGTGGTATTTCTTACACGAGGATACCTGAATGGTCATTAAGCTTGTGAAAAGGTGCCCATCATCACTACATGGCAGGGAAATAGGAACTGAAACCCAGCATCTAACCAGGTTAGCTAAAAAGATGGACAGGATCAGTGGAAGAGGAAATTTCCAAAGTACAGCTACTTTGGAAAACCACTTGGCCATGTTTACTACTGCCGAACATAGGCACTTACAACCCAGTAACTCCATTCCTAGGTATACACCAAGAGAACGTGTCCACGTATGCAGCCAAAGAAATGGGCCACAATGTTCACAGTGGCATTAGTCATAATAGCCCCCATGTAGAAACTTTCAAAATGCCCATGCCTGGGAGAGAGAATGAAAGCAGGGTGTACATTTCGACGGGGATGACCGCAGCTCTGGGAGGAATTAACTACTGCTCTAAGCAACACGGGTGAATCTCACAAAGAGGACGCCAAAGGACAGAAGCCGGCAGCTCGGGAGCAGACACAACTAATCTCTGTTGGTCTCTGAGTGTGGAAGTGACAGGGACGGAACGCGAGGGAAACTGCTGTGTTGCTTGGAATGTCCTTCCTCTGGGAAATTTGTCCAGCTGGACGCCCGAGGTGGATGCATGTTACTGGCTAGCAGTGTAGCAGTGATACTCCAATAAAGAAAATAAAAGGAGCCTGCAAAAATCAATAAGTAAGATAATTATCCAAATGATTTCTGCATTAAAATAGGAACAGAAAATAACCTTCAAGACAGACCAAACAAGCATGCGTCTTAGCTATGGGGTTTGGGGCCCATCAAGCACCTGAGTCAGCCATCACTTAAGTTTATTACTCAGCTGAAGGCTGCTAATCAATTTTAAATCTCTGTTCAAGTTCTATGCTGTTTAATTTATACTCAAAATTGGCTAAAGATAAAAAAATAAACAAAATTGGCTAAAAGCTGAAAGTGGAAGGAATACTAATATTAAATAAAGTACATGTCACTGGAACTAAAATTGATAATAATTGTGAATATTTTCTTCACTCTCAGATCTATAAATTGGATCCATCCGACCACAGTTCTTTTCAGGCTTACCAAGATAACCACAGAACTTCAAATATCTCTACTAAAGAGAAAAAACACAGGGAAGACTACACGTTTAACTGGTTTTTTTAACTTATTAGAAATGGAGATTTTCTACCACAGTAATGTGTTATTTTTAAGGAAATGTTTACAACTAAAAGCCTAAAATCTCAGCACTTAAGAACCAAATGCAAAATATTATCTGATAAACCAGTTCTTTTTTTTTTTTTTAAAAGCACAATATTCAAGATACCTAAAATAAGATAGAAGAAAGCAGTGACTGGTCTATATTTGATACTTCAATGTGCAGCTAAATTTCAATATGTATTTTAATACTTATTCCGTCACCAAATCAAAATATGTCATTTTAAAAATCTGTCAGGAAAGTATGAGTCTTCCTACGTAATTTTAATAGCAATATATAAAGAATGCACAGCTTTCATCTATCACAAGAACAAATGTGTTCAGACATAAAACATGCATTTCAGGGGCACCTGGGTGGCTCAGTTGGTTAAGCGACTGCCTTCAGCTCAGTTCATGATCCTGGAGACAGGAGATCGAGCCCCACATCGGGCTCCCTGCTCGGCGGGAAGCCTGCTTCTCCCTCTCTCACTCCCCCTGCTTGTGTTCCCTCTCTGGCTGTGTTTCTGTCTGTCAAATAAATAAATAAAATCTTAAAAATAAATAAATAAATAAATAAATAAATAAATAAATAAATAGAGAGAGAGATATATAGGGAAATAAATGCTTCTTTTGAATGAAGAATATTTAAAGATGCAGCAAAGCTAGAAAGAGCTAAAACTTTTAAGGAACTTTTAAATGATGAATAGAGAAGTATTTGTCCTGGGAGACTGTTCTACTATTGCACTAGGATATCAAAATATTTCTTACTCTCCAAATTACAATACAAACAGCACCAAATAAAACTGAAAAGGAAAGCTGACCCCCAAACCCAGCACATTGGATGTCTAGCAAGATTGGGTTATCCGACCAATAGAATAAGGATTTCTTCTCTCCAGGCATAAAGACCTTGGGGGAAGAACACATCAGTTACACAGGATGCTATACTTGGTTGGTTCAACTAGCAGAAGACTCATGGGTGAGATCTACTAAAAAGGTTTTTTTGTTTGTTTTTTGCATTTGAACCAGGATAATACCAGGTGACGGATGGAAAATGCAAAACCAAACCAATGCACAATGAAAGAGCTGGAAGCTATCACCATTGGCAGAGGTTATATGCCCAACAGGAGCCCATGGAGAAGGACGGACTACAGACACTGATTCAAACCTGAAGTAAAAGAAATTGGAAACCATTATAAGAGGTCTCTGTGGGAGTCAGCAAGGCAGAATGGCGGGTAAGCAAAAAGTCTTTAAGTCTTTAATAGTAATCAGGTTTGGGATGAGGGGCTGGAACAGGTCTAGGATGGTGAGTATAGAGGATGGGAGGAGCGAGGATTATCGGAGGTGAGAGAATCTGTCCCTTCATTTTCATTCCTGCTACAGAAACCCTTCCATTTCCAAAATAACTCACACCTGGACTATTCAACACTCTCCTAGCTGATTCCACCTCCAGAATCTCACCTCTGTCTTCTAGCCTTTAGGCTACTTCCACAATAATTGTCTTAAAACACTGCACACAGTTTTCTCCCCAATCCCCCAAAAAACTACATCAGAAAAATACATGTTGGCTCTGCAATGGCGAGATAAAGCTTATCCCCAAGTTGAGGTGAACCACAATTTGGTCTCTGGCTAAAATCCTGATGGAGTGCATTACGAGAGAGAGAACTGCATTTGGATTTAGGGTACCTAGAGAAAGCCCAACTGTGCCCCCTTGGATGTCAGATGTTCTTTCTGAGCCTCGGGTTCCTTATTTGTGACATGAAAATATTAACAATACTTAAGTCTTATGTTGAGGAACACGACGGTGATTTTACTGCATCTGCAGATGGCTTAGGGGGTGCCAGACACTGCGCTAGGCAGTTTCCATGAATTAGCCATCAAAGTATTACGGATACTGTAAAATACTACAGAAATGCTAATTATTCTCTTCTAAGTTTGCTCAAACCATCTGTTAGTTAAGTCAGTTCTGGAATCTTAATTGTGGTGATAGATCTGTAAAAACGTACAAAAAACGTTACATAACATCTTGTCTCCTCTATTTCTGGCTCCCATTTGCCTGGCAAGGGAGACTAAATCTAACCGTCTATGGAAGGCCATTGAATTTTGGAAAAAAATACAGGATAAATACAATTCCTTCTAGTATCAGAGGCTGATAACTGCCCATCTTCTCTAAACAGAAGCATCCTCTCTTACTCTTCTCTGACTCCAGAACTGCTTAGTCATTTAGATATGAGCCATGGCTCAGAAGCCCTAGCAAGAGAATGAAAGAAAATAGAAAATAATACAAAACTCTAAAAAGAGTTAGGAGCTCTGGGATAAAGTCTGGTTTCTGCTTTACACCAGCTGTGCTACCTTGGAAGTTACATCTGGGCCGTCAGGAAAACAAGGGCTAGGAATGTTTTCCCTATATGAAGCTCTATCACCAGGGCTGCAATCGATTTTTATAGACACACAAAACAGATGAGAACGTGAAATGAAGATTTTCAGATATGACAGTTTGTGCATGTAGACCACGGTGGAAATGTCACAGAAACAATATCCCTGGTCACCAGTCTGAGAAAGCATTTTTGGATGAACACTATCCAGAATATTTTCTTTTTCTTTTTTTTTTTTTAAAGATTTTGTTTATTTGACAGAGAGAAACACAGCCAGAGAGGGAACACAAGCAGGGGGAGTGAGAGAGGGAGAAACTGGTTTCCCGCCCAGCAGGGAGCCTGATGTGGGGCTCGATCCCGGGTCTCTGGGATCATGACCTGAGCCGGAGGCAGTCACTTAACCAACTGAGCCACCCACACGCCCCCTCTTTTTTATTCTTTATCATACCTTGCATTAGATACTGAAATGCTCAATATGTTTTGTGGTATGGGGAGGTGTGTCTCTCTTGTTATCTGGGAGGGAATGGCCAAAATGCAGAATATAACGACCTGAAGGGACCCATATTCATTAAGTTGACAAACTTTCCATGTGCCAGATGCCCGATACCAAAATTGAAGCAGTCTACCACCAAATAAATACAAAGAAGGAAATTTTGTTAAATTAGATGGCAGTATATGTCACCTATACTTGGATTTTTTGCTGAAACTAAACTTTAATATGTTATAGTCTTTTCTTCTTTTTTTTGAGGAGAGAGGTTGGGGGGGAGGGGCAGAGGAAGAAGGAGAGAGAGAATCCCAAGCAAGCTCCACTCCCAGTGCAGAGTGTGACTTGAGGCTAGATCTCCTGACCTTGAGATCAGGACCTGAGCCGAAACCAAGAGTCAGATGCTTAACCAACTGTGCCATCTGGGCACCCCTAATGTCATATTCTCAATAAAATCAAATGTGATCTTCAAGGTTAATTATGTGTGGGTGGGAACAGTAAAATGACACAGGGCAGATAAATTATGAGGGCAGATAAATGTGACGGCAGATGGTAGGTGTTTATATCAATTTGCCACCTTTCAAGAGTTAAGATAAATCAACTCATTCACTTACTATGTATCTTTAATAAATATTTTTTAAAGATCTTCACACAGAAAGCCAAAGGATCAATAGTACTCTTTTATCAAAATAACTTTCAGGGGCGCCTGGGTGGCTCAGTTGGTTAAGTGACTGCCTTCGGCTCAGGTCGTGATCCTGGAGTCCTGGGATCAAGCCCTACATTGGGCTGCCTGCTCGGCGGGAAGCCTGCTTCTCCCTCTCTCACTCCCGCTGCCTGTGTTCCCTCTCTGGCTGTGTTTCTCTCTGTCAAATAAATAAATAAATAAAATCTTAAAAAAAAAACCCCAAGAACTTCTAAAGTAACATGCATACCTAAAAATGTTTTGTTGTTTCAGATTACTGCTGCATAAAAAACCACCTCCAAAACTTAATGGCTTAACATCACCATTTCACTATTTTTCTTCTTCTTTTTTTTTTTAAGGTTTTATTTATTTATTTGATAGAGAGTGAGAAAGAGCATGAGCACAAGGTGAGGGGCAGGACAGGGAGAAGCAGAGTTCGTGCTGAGCAGGGAACCCCACATGGGGCTCGATCCCAGGACCCTGGGTTCGTGACCTGAGGCAAAGGCAGATGTTCAACCCATGGAGCCACCCAGGCACCCCCATTTTACTGTATTTCATGATGGTATGGGTCAGGAATTTTGGCAGAGCTCGGCCAGGCAATTTTTCTATTCCATGTGGCACTGACAGGGCTCAGTCAGTGGTGTTCAGTTAGGGCTGGACTGAGCAGAAGGTCAAAGATGGCTTCGCCACAGGCCCGGAAGGGAGGTGGGCTGGCTACTCTGTATCGTAATCTCAGCCCTGTTCATGGGTTCTCCAGCAGGGTAGCTGGACTTCTTTCACGGCAGCTCAGGGCTCCAAAAGACCACAGTGGAAGGTGCTTGGTCCTCTTAGTGATTAGGCCCAAAACTTGCCTCGCATGACTCTGAAATCCTCTCTTGGTCAGAGTAGTCCCCGGCCAGCCGAGCCTCAAGGGGTGGGGAGATAGCCTCCCCTTGATGGGAGCTGTGTAAAGACTCTGCAGCCACCTTAAATCCAGCGTGCTTAGAAAAAATGATGTCATCTTTAAAAACTGAATAAAAGTTCCAGTTCATCAGGATTTGTTGATGTGGATCACAAAAGGATGTTGGTCAAAGGAACTCTATATAAACTAGACAGCACAAAATATACGTAAACATGGGACTTAAAGGGTGATGGAGTCTAAAAACAGGGATGTGAGCTTAGGAGTCTAGAATGACCATGTCATCTATTGCCCAGAGATACTTTCGAGATGGAAATAGGCACTGTAAAAATATGTGCCATGGCATGAACTGTCCCAGATAAAGAGAGACATGAGGTCACCGCTGGAGAAAAGGGACGAGATCAAAGCAGTGACACTTAATCAAAGGAACTGATGTATGGGATTATTCGGAGCCAATCAGTATGGCCAAAAAGAAAAGCTTCCAGACCTGTTATTTTAATAGGATGTGCTGATGAGAGCCATGGGCCAAATCTCTTTCTCCCAAAACAATCCTTTCTTCCATCAATGTGTTTCTCTCAATCAAACCAGATGATCTGTTCAGGATGGCCTTAGGAATTAACATTGTCTGTCACCAAAGGAAGCCTTTCAAATGTATGTACGTCTGAGAGGTACTCTACCATAGTCAGGTGCTGACTGCACCTGGATGGGAGGGAACTGGCCGGGCAGCTGCTTCTCTCCGGGGAACTGCTGCAGGTGGCCACACCGTGCTCCCTGCTGAGCCCGCACTCAGGAGGGTCCTTCCCTCCCAGTGACTGAGATCAACACTCTCTAGAGCCCTCCTCGCTAAGGAATCAGCACACTGAAACTGGTTAATGGCCACCTGACAGCAAGAATAGACAGTTTATGCAAACATTACTGCCTCTCAATGCAAGACCACTGGAAAAAAGTTCTGTGTCATGAGTATTCTTTTAGTCAGTTTGCACAAACTGAATTTACCACGGAGAAATTCTTTGCTCACCTCTTGCCCTTCGAAATAAACTTTAAAAAGTTATCTGAATTTCCAGTTAGCTTTTACTGATGTGTACATAAATGCATTTAACTCTTTGTCTTACTGTGCGCGCACCCAGCCCTTCACTATACCAACATCACTGGTGGCCAGTTTGAAGTGTTGGTTGATGTGCAGATAAAGAATAGTCTTGAGTGTATGTGGATCATTTGGGTGAGGGGGGTGATATTTTGGACAGTATAGTTTTATATACATTTTATCTGGATATTAATTTTGCTAAATACAAAAAAATGATACAAAAATAAAGCTACTTTTCACTTCCTAATTTGTATTAGACTATTCTTGATAATCAACTTTTATCTTTAGCTAGGTTTCCGGCTATCTTCCCTGAGGACTAGCTATTCTACTGTTTTTTTCTCAATTTTCCATAAATCAGTTTACTTTTCTAATGCTTTCTAAAATACCAATTCTGCTCAAACCATTCTAATAACCAAATAAAACAGAAACTAAGATTTCATTTCCAGGGAGGATCAAAGTATACTAAACATAACAAAGTGAATATAAAATTGTTGGCAATATTTTTTTTTTAAGATTTTATTTATTTATTTGACAGAGAAACACAGCCAGAGAGGGAACACAAGCAGGGAGAGTGAGAGAGGGAGAAGCAGGCTTCCAGCCGAGCAGGGAGCCGGATGTGGGGCTCGATCCCGGGTCTCCAGGATCATGACCTGAGCCAAAGGCAGTCGCTTAACCAACTGAGCCACCCAGGCGCCCCTGTTGGCAATATTCTTATAGACAAATTTTTCATTTCTACAAGTTACAATGCACGAAAAAGTCCTTAGAAAGGTGGCCTAGTAAAAGCAATGTCTTCTGGTGGAAAAATATTTTGAAACTTAGAAATCAAATTATCTTAGAGAATGCATTTTGTCCCTCTTTCTATATACAATTAATTCAACACTGTCAAATATATATTCATTTACAGAACATTTTGGCATATCAGAAGGACAGATACTGTCTTGTACTAATTTTGCATAACGCCCAGAGCAATGTTATGCAAATAAAGTGGGTTAAACCACAGTATTTAATGTTGACAGTGATGACTTTAACACAAAGACAGATAAAACTTCTGCAATTTATTAAAAAGCCGTCAACATATTTCTCTCTGTACACTAACCATCTATGTGTCATCTATCTATCCATCCATCCAAATTGGTTCACTCTATCTAACCTGACCAGAGAGTGTTCAAATTACCTTCACCTCATGTACAGTTTCTGGTATTCATAAAAGGTCTATTATCATTATGAACTTAAAGACATGGTATTTTTTTTTTTAAAGATGTGGTATTCAACAAATACTTGTAATATATCTCACTGCTTTTTATAAAATATTCCCTATACTTAAAATATATATACTAAAAATTATCACAATTCTTTATGAGTCACAAAAACAGACTGTCACCATTTTTAGCCAACATAGTCTCTAGTGGAAGGCAAAGACAAAACACTCAGGGTCGTTGCCATCATTTCTGTAACATACTGTACTAGCAACTTCAGATACAGATGAGAAAGCAGTGGAAAAAAAATAGAAAAACACTACCAGACTGGCTATATAGTCGGCTATGGTAAGGCAACTGCAGTTGAGTCTAATTCTTAGGAAATCGTGAGGCAGTGTATTGTTTTATAAAGTCAGATAAATGCTGGAATCGTATTTCCACATGTGTGATTTTTGGGGAAACTCTACTATGGATATTTTAGGCTTACTATGGATATTTAGGGTTACTACAAAAAGAAATACTGCATTCGTTACCTCATTAATATTATACCCATATTACAGATGAGGAAGTTGAGGTGCAGATAACATTTACTTGCCCCAAATCATGTTACTGATAAGTACTGCGACTCAGCTTTCACCAGATTAACACTTACTGTCTTCATAACTATGATCAGTATGCACAATAAAATGCTAAATTAGAGCAATTACTATATACGCAGTATTTGTTATATTCACTGCAGACCTAACGATGGATGTGATTTAGAACTTAGAATAAAATAACAAAATTCTCCATCTCAGAACACAGAAAAACACTCTTAATATTTCACTCACAGAAAGCTCTAAAGATACCTAATAAAGAAGAAAACACTAATAGGTACTGAATTATTAATATATTTCCATATGTGAATTATTAATTCTTAAGGGTTGCTCCTAGAAAAGGAGGAGAAATAACACTCCTAAATGTTTTAAGTAAAAGTTTATGATCTTGCTCTTGGGTACATCTATTAAGTGAAATTAAGATATATATAATTACGGCCATCTTTGTCTATTTCTCCTGTCAAAGGGAGAGGTGAAATGTCATTCCAAACAGATGCAGCAAAGCTCTAATAAAGATCACTTTCCCAAACCTCCTCACCAACCTGTTGTAGTGATGGATATTCCTGGTAATAAGCACACATTCCGGGATGAATCCTGCTACCTCTCTTTCTGTTTTAAGTTATCACAAGGCAGGAGCTCTTCTGCTTTATCAGAATGAATAAAATTCCAGAACAAATGAGAAACAGGTTCCCAAACTTCTAATACGCACAACCAACAGAAATAAATGCTTCTCCGAAAGACTGACTTTATGTGTCTTTTTGTTTAGTGACTAAAGGTTATCTTTCTCTGTAACGGAGAAAGGATTTACTAACTCATGTTAGGAAGCATTTCATTTTTGGAGCATTTATATAGGGTTGTTGGAAACTGGAAAGGCAGGAAGATAAAAGCTGTTTCCAACAATTACAGAGATAGTTCTATTTATTTTTCTTAGAGTACAAATATTGTAGGAGAGCAGTTTTCAAATTGTGTGTGATGAGATCAATTTAGTGGATCAAGAGGAACATTTAAAAGAATAAAATAAAAAAATAGAAAATAGAATACAAGCAACATAATAAGTTTATTATTTCATGAAACTTGCATTTATGCTGTGTGTACTGTGCCCATGTGTACAAGGTCATGATTAAGAAAATGTGAAAGCCACTATTAAGTGAAGACACAGAAGTAGACAAGAGAGATATGCTGTTTCTTCCAGTATTTTGTTTTTTGACAGAAATAACAATTAAAAAACAAAATTGTAAAAAATGGATGAAAAAATGAAAGACACAAATAAATGGAAAGATATTCTGTGCTTGTGGATTGGAAGAATACTGTTAAAATATCCACATCACTCAAGGCAATCTATAGATTCAATGCAATCTCTATCAAAATTCAATGGCATTTTACACAGAAATAGAACAAATCTAAAATTTGTGTGGAACCATGAAAGGCCCTGAATAGCCACAGCAACTCTGAGAAAGAAGAACCGAGCTGGAGGCATCACACTTCCTGATTTCAAACTATTCTACAAAGCTATAGCAACCAAAACAGTATGGTACTGACATAAAAACAGACACACAGATCAATGGAACAGACTAGAACACCCAGAAATAAACTGATGCATACATCATCAACTAATTCACAACAACAAACCCCAAACTATACAACCGGGGAAAGACAGTCTCTTCAGTGAAGAGAACTGGAAAACTGACAGCCACATGCAAAAGAATGACCCTGGATCAGTATCTCCGCCAGACAGAAAAATCAACTCAAATGGATGAAAGACTTGATCATAAGATCTGAAACCATAAAACTCTGAAGGAAATAGACGGGATACACTCCCTGACACTGGTCTTGGCAATGATTTTCTGGATGCTATACCAAAACAAAGATAACAAAAGCAAAAACAAAGTGGGACTAGATCAAACTAAAAAGCTTCTATAAAGCAAAGGAAACCATGAACAAAAATGAAAAGGCAATCTATGAAATGGAAGAAAATATTTTCAAACGTAGATCCAATTAATATCCAAAGTATACAAAGAACTCATAAAACTCAACAGAAATAAAACAAACAAACCCAATTAGAAACTGTGCAGAGGATCTGAAAAGACATTTTTCCGAAGAGGATATACGGATGGCCAACAAGTACAATAAATGGTGCTTTAACAAGGAAATGCATATCAAAACCACAATGAGATAACACCTCACACATGTCAGAATGGTAATTATCAAAATGGCAAGAAACAAGAGTTGACAAGGATGTGGAGATGGATCCTTGTGCACCGTTGGTGCGAATATAAACTGGTAGGGCCACCATGCGAAACAGTACAGAGGGGCCTCAAAAGGTTAGAAGTAGAACTCCATACGATCTAGCAATTCTACCTCTGGGTATTTGTTCAAACAAATATCATCATCTCGAAGAGGTATCTGCACCCCATGTCCACTGAAGCATTGCTTACAGTAGCCAAGACATGGAAACTACCTAAGGGTCCATTGATGGATGAGTGGATGAAGAAAACACATCCACACAGACACACAAACAGAATATACTCAGCCATAAAGAAGGAGGAAACGCTGCCTCTGGGATGACATGGATAGACCCTAAGGACATTAGGCTAAGTGAAATAAGTCAGTGAAAGAAAAATACTGTATGAGCTCACTTACACGTGGAGTCTTAAAAGAAAACAAAAACCTGAACTGACAACTGTAGAAAACAGACTGGGGGGGGGGGTAAGAGAAATGGGTGAAGGTACTCAGAAATTACGGATTTCCAGTTATAAGATAAATAAGTCCTGGAGGTTTAATGTACAGCATGAGACTATATAGTACAATACTGTAGTGCACATCTGAAACCTGGTAAGAGGCAACAGTAAAAATTATCACACACACACACACACACACAATTGCAAGGATGAATGGTGATGGGTGGTAACTAAACCTATTGTAGGGATCATTCTGCAACATATATATGTATCAAATTATCATGTTTTGTGGGGAGTAACACGTCTACATGCTTTAAATAAAAGCTTGCAATGTTTTGCATAATTCTACTAAGTGAAAAAACTTAAAATGAAATACATTGCATGTCAATTATATCTCAATAAAGGTAAATTTTTTAAAAACACAAAAATTATAAAACATTGTATTTTCCCTTAAAATCAGTTTTGGTATGTTTTCAAAACTTAAACATATTAAGAAAAGATATTAGAGAAGTAAAAAACAGAACAAAGCGAAAACAATCTAGCCAATTCTGACAGTGAATATATTTGAGCATTTTGAGTAAAAAAAAATGTATACTTTAGGGGTGCCTGGGTGGCTCAGTTGTTAGGCGACTGCCATTAGCTCAGGTCATGATCCCGGAGTTCTGGGATCAAGCCCCACATCAGGCTTCCTGCTCAGTGGGGAGCCTGCTTCTCCCTCTCTCGCTCCCCCTGCTTGTGTTCCCTCTCTAGCTGTGTTTCTCTGTGTCAAATAAATAAATAAAATCTTAAAAAAATAAAGAATGTAGTATACTTTATAAGTGTACTCATTTACATACTGTCATCTATTTTAAATAGCTTAGGCAGATAAAAGTTTTCAGCAATGTGCAAATATCTTCAACATTAAGTAATAAAATGAATCAGATTCCAAGACTCCCAATGTTGCTTTGTTACTGGACTTACGAAACCATGATTTCATTATAATATGCTGCCGCTTTTTGATTCAGATACCCGATAATTTTATTCTGACTCATAGGTCTAAAAAATTTTTATTTCAGAGTTGTGACCTTTAATTTAAACTGAAATGTATTAAAAATCTGGCATATGGATTTTATTAGGGTTTTCCTACAAGAATAAAAGGTGAAACAGTTGGAATATTGGGCCTAATAGTTTCAAAGAGGTTTCAATCTTTTGGAAGTTATTGAAAGAGTATTCAGTCTGGATGATGGACATCATGGTGAGTGCTGTGAATTGTGTAAGACTGATGATTCACAGACCTGTACCCCTGAAACAAATACATATGTTAATAAAAAAAAAGAAAAAAAAAGAAAGAATTTTCAGTATATACCATGTTAAAATCTTGCAACTAGAGATACACTATTTTTAGGTATTTTGATAACCTTAAACTTTACCAACATATTTACATTTTACTTAACACACACTTCATGGAAATGCGTATGTCTAAAATCATAGCATTACCATTATTGGTATTATTCTACTGAAGGGCACAGTTTGATCTGGTAAAGCATTGAGTCACATTTAACAAACAACTTTTCTCTGTCAAGCTGAGAATAATTTTTAATATAATGAACCACAACTGTGAAAGTAACAAAAAGGCAAATATATATGGTGTATACTTCTGCACACTCTTAACATTTTATGATGTTATTTCCTACAGAAATAGTATCTCTATATTTATACTTTTCCCATTTTTAAAAAAAAATTTATTTAATATTTTTAAACTTAAATGCAATTAGCCAACATATAGTACATCTTTAGCTTTTGGGGTAGTGTTCAATGATTCATTAGCTGCATTACATTTATAGTTTTGTAATTATTCTGTCTCCATCACTTTTTTTTTTTTAAAGATTTTATTTATTTGACAGAGAGAAACACAGCCAGAGAGGGAACACAAGCAGGGGGAGTGAGAGAGGGAGAAGCAGGCTTCCCGCCGAGCAGGGAGCCCGATGTGGGACTCGATCCCGGGTCTCCAGGATCATGACCTGAGCCGAAGGCAGTCGCTCAACCAACTGAGCCACCCAGACGTCCCTGTCTCCATCACTTTTATCTCATATTAGAGTCTACTCATATCCAAACCCAGATATTTTTCCAAAAAGTGCCGAGTACTTATAATTCTTTTTATTCCACAGGCCAAAAAAATGTAAGTACCTAAGAAAATAGTAGGTAAGATCAGAGAGAGAGAGAAACAGGTAACAAGTAAAAGTGAAAACAGAAGCAAAAAAACCAAAAAGAACAACAACAACAACAAAATCCTAGAGTAGAATCACATATCGTTCTCCAGGGGCTTAGGTTTGAAGACAATGGCTAAGAAAAAACTGTATAACAAAAATTACTCTTGATTAAAAAAATATATATATATCAAAATTAAGTATGGTTTACATGATTTTACGTAAAGTATATTGCTTAGAAAAATATAAACATAAATATATAATCTATGCATCTTAGTGTGCCATATATAATTTCCTGGAAGAGGATACAGAGAAAACACTCAAATGTATTACTAATTGGAAAACTTTAACAAATGAAAGGATTCCAACTTTGTAGGGTCTTCCTGTTTGCTGAGTCATCTAGAGACATTTTGTCAGTTCCTCCAACTCCTCCTTAGTGTTTACCCATTCATTACTCAACCTTTGCCTAAAGGAGTGCTAGAAAGTCAACATCATTCACTTGCCCACGACCCGAGTATTCCTCACTGAGTGGTCGGTGAGGTCGCCTTTAACTCATCCATTTGCTCCTGCCCAAGGAGTTTATTCAGATGCAGGGACAGGTGATAACTTCTGTGTACAGTAGAACAGTTGGCTATTTAAATTACTTTTCCCCCCTCTCCCTTTAAAAAAAAATATTATAGTAATGATCCCTCTGATTGTAGATTTCATTGACACAAGTATCACCAAATCTTAATGAGAGAAGATCTGCGGCTCATAGGCTGCTCATTCATAAAGGCTCGTGTTAAATCCTACCTCTTCCCTCACGGTGCCCACTAGAGAGAAGAACCAACAGCATGTTAGAGCCAAAGAGAGAGCACCTGCTCCATCTGCAAAGTGAACTTAAAACAATTCCAGTCGCGGGATGGCAAAGAGAAAAGCCCAATGTTGTAATGTTCTGTTTTATAACATGACAAGATACGAGTTTCCCCCTCAGGAAGACAACACTTGGGGCTATAAAAGGTGACTGATGGCTTCGAGGCTCTGTGTAACTGGGAGGCCCAGCTTCCAATGAGAGTTTTGGTTACCAGAGGTATCCAACAGGGAAAGGAGGCCTTTGTGGAGGAAGGAGTGGTGGGAGACTCTAGAAATTCCACTTACTTGGGACAAACATTTGATGTGTTCCCTGGTTTCGACTCCACCGCGCCAATCCGTCAGGGCTCAATCAAGGTCTATGTGTTAGCAACTGGCCACCTGCCTCAATTTTAGAGAAGGTTTTTATGGCGACTTATTGTGAGGAGACAAAGTGAAAATGATCCCTTCGGTCACTTAAAAGTGATCACTTAAATGATAAGGAAATATTAATAATAAAAGTTAAAAAAAACAGTAATTTCACTTTGGGTAGTGTGTATCAGCTGCCTCTTTCTGTTCCCTTTTTCCCAATCTTAAAATGCCCCTCTAGCCTATGTAGTCATGTGTGAAGCCTCCTCTATAAATCTTACAACTCTCAAGTTCTATCATTGGCCATATTCATTTATAATTTCTATTTCTGGCCATATCCATTCATTTCTCTCTCTATATTTCTACCATGAGGTCTCATCTACTCTCCATCTGAACTATGGGGAAGATCCTGACTCTTTATATTCATATGTAAAGTGACCATAAGGCTTTATTCAAATATTCTAATTACCTATTAGGTCCATCTGTGTGGATGATTACCATCTCCAAGGCAGAAATAATGTTCCCCCCACCCCCACTATTCCTCCATAATCCTGTTCACTCATGCTCAAAGTGTCCAAAGTTACTTTTGACCCTTCCCTCTTCCTTCTCTGACCAAGTTTAGTTCATTCTTTACGATATAACAATATTATCACCTCCCTTCTTTCCTTTCTGTTCTTATAGACACCATGCTAATTCAGAATCTTTCTACTTCACATAGAAACTAGATGATCACAGTATTACATGATTATCCCCGACACCTGTCTATTGCCACTAAAACCTTCTATCACATCACTTCCATGTTACTAATTCTATACCAATTTTGGGTATCCATCATGGTCCCTTACTACAAGATCAAGTCCAAAGTGTTCAACCTTCTGTAACTTAGCTTTACATTTTTTTAGCCTTACCTCCCTCCTCTCACACTTCTTTTTTTTAATAATAATTTATTTTTTCAGTGTTCCAATATTCATTGTTTATGCCCCGCACCCAGTGCTCCTGGTGGTGGGTATTGAGGACACTTCTATATGAATTACTAGTTTAGCCAATTTGGTCTATTTAACAGCCAACACACTTTACGAGCTTCCCATGCTACTTCCCCCATCCGGAAGACTTTGTAACTCCTGATGCTTTAAGATTCTTATTAAACTTCAGCCTTCCCTTGTCACCCCAATTAGGTACAAGTACCGTGACAGAAGGTTAGAGCTGAAGGGAGACCATCTACTCCATGTGTGAAACAGACTTGGAAGAATCATCTCCCCATCTATAAAAGTAAAATGTTTGGGGAAACTGAGGCCAAAGGACAATAAAAATAGTTTGCTTTCCAAACACTAGTTTTCTTTCAACACATTTTTCTTGAGTGTTTCCCCTGTGCCAGGAGCCGTTAGCCACACAGGACTAGAGTTTAATCATCAAGACTGACTGCACGTCTATCATCACACAAAGCATTCGGCTTCAGTAAGTGCCACAAGAAGAGGGAGTACAGGGTGCCACTTAAGTCTGAGGTAGGCATGGCTCAGGGTAGGGGTGAGGCGTGAGATTAATCTAGTGTGGGAAGACAGGAGTTCACTCAGCTTGGGAAGAGGAAGAAGGCTTCCCTGAGGAAGAAATCTCTCAAGTAGGGGTGAGAGTGAGTAGGAATTAACTGCAAAAGCTACATGTACAAGGAAAGCCCAGACAGGAACTAAAAGCAGGTATGGGTGCTGGAACCTAAGGGACAAGGAAGATGAGGTCAGGAAGGCAGAGAGGGACTGGAACGTGCTGTGCGTTGGAAGGTCAGGAGATTTCTGGGCTTTATTCTGAGAACAATGGGCCTTGGACAGCATGTTACCCTGGGAGGAATAGGAGAAGCAACTATGAAATCAGACAAAATTCTAGTTTTATTTCAGTTGAAACATATTCTATATCCCCATCACACTTTGAGTGTGTGTTCTTATCTGGAAGTCAAGCTGAACAAGGAAAGCGTATGCATTAGTAAATATGCCGTTTTAGTTGGCCCACTTAGCTTGGACGGGAGGTAGTGTATGGATATGAATGCCTCCGTACCCGTAAACACTTGAGGGACTATGGGCTTGCTCTGCAGTTTCTAAAAGCACAACATTCCATACAAGAACAATCCAATAAAAAGTTCCATTTTACTGTCTGGCCATGAATTGGCGCTATACTTGAAGTTAAAACTTCAGTCTCCTCCCCCTCCCCTAAGGCCCTTAATAAGGGAAAATATTTTGAGAGTATACGAGCAAAATTTTTCCAGGGGTTGTCTTAATCCCAGTCACTTTTTATTCTCATCTTGTCTACATCAGGTAATGAATTTTAAAAGGCAGTCACAAATTTATTTCTTCTAAATGTTACATTTATATCAAGGGTAAAATTTAAAGAAGGTGGGGTGACAAAGTTATTAATAAAAGAACAGCTGGAATTTTGGAGCAATTTCTGTGTATAAGGTACTGTGTTGGACACCTTCAAATAAACTATCTAATTTAATCCTAATAATGACTTTGAAAGGTGCATCTCTTTCACAGATAAAGAAACTAAGGCTTATTGTTTCCCTGCAATATATACATCTTAGATCCATACCTGCCCAACGGGGGAACCTGTAGCCACAGGAGCCTTCTGAGCACCTGAAATATGTCTGAATTAAGATGTGCTGTGAGTGTAAATGACACACCAGATTTTGAAAATTTAGAATAAGCAGGGAAGTAAGAAATCTCAATTTTTGAATATTGGTTACATGTTGAAATGGCAGCATTTTATATAGTGCGTTGAAAAATGCATTATTAACTTTATCTGCTATAATTAAAAATAAGCTACTAGGAATTTTCAAATTAAAAAGTTGGGTATTTCTTCTTTGGAGAAGACATACAAATGGCTAACAGACACAGGAAAAAATGTTCATCATCATTAGTCATCAGGGAAATTCAAATTAAAACCACAATGAGATACCACCTTACACCAGTCAGAATGGCCCAAATTAACAAAACAGGAAACAACAAGTGTTGGAGAGGCTGCGGAGAAAGGGGAACCCTCTTACACTGTTGGTGGGAATGCAAAGTTGGTGCAGCCGCTTTGGAAATCAGTGTGGAGATTCCTTAAAAAATGAAAAATAGAGCTACTCTACAACCCTGCAATTGCACTATTGAATATTTACCTGAAAGATACAGATGTAGTGAAAAGAAAGGCCATATGCACTCCAATATTCATAGCAGCAGTGGCCACAATTGCCAAACTGTGGAGCCAAGATGCCCTTCAACACATGAATGGATAAAGAAAATATGGCCCATATATATAATGGAATATTACCCCTCCATCAGAAAGGATGAATACCCAACTTTCATATTAGCATGGATGGGAGTGGAGGAGATGATGCTGCGTGAAATAAAACAAGCAGAGAAAGTCAATTATCATATGGTGTCACTTACTTGTGGAGCATAAGGAATAACATGGAGGACATTAGGAGAAAGAAGTAAAGGAAAAGTAAATTGGGGTAAATCAGAGAGGGAGACAAAGCATGAGAGACTGTGGACTCTGAGAAACAAACTGAGGGTTTTGGAAGGGAGGGGGGTGGAGGGATGGTGAGCCTGGTGGTTGGGTATTAAGAGACGTACATATTGCACGGAGCACTGGGTGTAGTGCATAAACAGTGAATCTTGGAACACTGAAAAAATTAAATTAAAAAAAAAAAAGCTGGGTATTGAATTTGCCAGTAAATAACAAGTTCAAAGGCAGCGTGGTATAGAAGAGTACATGGATTGTAATAAGACTTGACTTAAATCATTCCATCAGTGACTAGTCTTGGGTAAAACAGCAAAGCTCTCTGCACTTTACTTTTGTCATTGGCATTATGGTGATATGAAATCTCCCCCCAAAACTGTTGTAATATGTAAAGCAGCTAGTGGGCAGAGGAAGGAAATAATTACTTAATACTTCCTATAGCAACTACTTATTAAAATTGATTCCAAAGAAAAGTAGAAAATATACTTATTTGAAAATCATGTTTTATTCTCCTTAAGTGGGAGGAGTTAAATTACAAGCATATTTAATGCCTACTTTAGCACCATATATGCATTATCTATTCTCCTATAATACACATAATATACACAGATCCTTTCTTTCCATGTAAGTTATTTATAATATGTTTTAGGCTGGGAGGCCAGCTGATAACGTTAGGGTGAGGTGTAAAATATCAGGACACAGAAGGGCCCAAGGGGTCCTTCATCCATACAATGGGGGAATTCCAGTGAAAAGAGTTTATTAACTTGACTTTAGCAGATCCATGTTTGTTTGTTTGTTTTTTACATCAAGAACGAGACTAGTGAGTAAAATACACCCAAGAAAGGAGATTTTTACTTTTTTTTCCTCTCTTGGTCGTGATGCAAACCAATTTTTCCAGTATACCAAGTTTAGACTAGACCTCTATTAGTAATCTCCTCTAAATCATAAGGAACTACAAAATCAAGTAGACTCAACTATCTGAGGATATTTTGCCATATTCTGTCCCCTAGGCTTTTGTCAAGAAGTTTGCCCTTTCATCAATGTTTGAATTACATGTATACATTTAAATGTAAAGTACGGAGTAGTTGGGGGCATTCACTTTATTATTTGATGTATGTATATGTCTTAAGATTGACATGTGACAATGTATTAGACGCCCCATTCTGTTGTGGGTTTTTTTTTAGTAGTATGGGGGGAGGCATACTAATTAAGGATTTGAGTCACTTCAATGTAGCTCCTTTAGTATACATTTTTAAAATTTAGCGCCAAAACTGCTCCATCTGTTATCTACAGCAATTAACTTTAAGAAAATGAGACTGGAGAAGTAAAAAGCTATCAGATTTACAGATCTTGGAACAACAGCAGAGACCATGAAAATATTCACTTTATTCTCTTTTGAACTTTAACAAGAAATAATATGCAAAATTTTAGTTATTAAAGTGCATGTGCAATGAGTTAAAGTGGCATGAGGACAGGATCTCCCCTTTGATCTTGTATGTTCTTTAAAAATCCACCTCTTGTAATGAATTTTTGAGTACCTACTGAGTACATGTGACTTGGTCTTTGCATTTTCAAAATGAGTGATTCTGACTTACAACATGATTGTGTCTATAGTTCCCTAACAACTATCTTTCCGTAAATGTCTTCAAGTTTAGGGCTAAAGCTAATATTAGGTAGGAAGATAAATTACACTAAGCAAAATTAACAGTAATTATTAGCTAATAATAAGAATCATACAGAACAATGTGTAGTAATTAGAAAAATTTGTAAAAGTTTTAACTAAAGTATTACATTTCTGCTGCCTGAAATTATAGGAAAATATAAACTCAGGTAATTTAACAGAAAACAAGTATTTTAAGCTATTAATGTACCAGTTGTATTTTCAAAATGCACACTAAAAAAAAAAGTTCATATCAGGAAAGAGCTTGTTTGCATTAACTTTAAATTAGCTAATACTTAAGTTACACAAGAAACTTCTGTTTTGTTTCCAGGTTTTCCCTTTCCTTCTTTCTTTCTTTTCTTTTCTTTTTTTTTTTTTTTGAGGAGGTAAGGCAGTTGGATCAAAAAATTAAGCTGCATTCTTTAATGTAAATGGCATATCTGTGCTCCTATATACTAATAACTCTCTCAATCTCACTAAACTGTTAGGATGTCTTCAAATAATTTAACAATGTCTTCAAAGTTTCGTCTTAATTGCACAGTTCATTTCTGCAAAACGCCTTGGTGCCACTCAATCTTTTAAGAGAGGGGAAAGGTCTCTTTCGTCTGGACTTGACATTTTCACCATATACCTGTGAGCAATTTTTGCTGTCAAATATTGCCAAGGTAGATTTTTTGTTGTTGTTCAACCTGAAAATGTCTCCACTATGCCTGCACAGCTCCCCTCTCCCCAACACAAACCTACCCAATCCTTTCTCCCACTGCAAGTTTTAAACTTTGTTTCCTTGGGGTTCTGCAAAAGTGCTACTAATAATATTCAAGAGACAAAGAACTGCGCTGCAGTTTCACGGGATGCCAAATTTGAGTTGTGAAACAAAGCACTCAAATTTGACATTCAAGATGATGGTAGTATTGCCGGCAAAAAAATAAAAATAAAAAAATTATAGAGCATGAGACTCCAGAGCCATGTCCCCAAACAGCTCCCCCTGCCCACGGCCACCCAGGGCACCGGGGAGTTCTGGCCCCGCGACGTCGGCTGCCGGCAGCACCGCGAAGCCCCCTACCCGCTCCCTCCGGCCCTCTCACCGCTTCACTCGGATGATCTGGTCCCGCATGGGCTTGATGTCCTGGAAGCTCTGCTGGTTGACGAGGCTATAGACGAGGATGAAGCCCTGGCCGTTCTTGATGTACAGGTCCCGCATAGATGCGAACTGCTCGGTGCCCGCCGTGTCCAAGATCTCCAGCACCGACGGCGACGAGTCCACCTCGATCTCTTTGCGGTAGAAGTCCTCGATGGTGGGGTCGTATTTCTCGATAAAGGTGCCGGTCACGAACTGCACGGTCAGGGCGGATTTGCCGACCCCGCCCGAGCCCAGCACCACCACTTTGTACTCGCGCATCGTCCCTCCGCGGCCGCCGCCGCCGCCGCCGCCCGCGACATAGACCTACGCCCGCCGCGCTGCGCCCCCGGACCCTGCGTCGGCGGCCGGCCCCACCGCCTCCCGCGGCCGCCCCCACTTCACGGCCGCCGTGGCTCCCCGGGCGCCGGCGGAGAGAGCAGCAGCCCTGGGCATGGGCCGAGCCGGGCGGCAGTGCGGCCCGCGGGCGCCGGCAGGCACTGAGCACGAGCAGCGAGCAGGAGCCGCCGGAGCCACCGGAGCCGCCCGAGCCGCGGGCCCGCAGTGCCACCCGCCCGCCCCGCCCCTCGCGCCTCCACGCCCAGCTCCCCGCCCGCCGCCGCCGCCGCCGCCGCCGCCGCCGGGGCCGGGGCCGCTTCCTCGGCAGCCGGAGCGCGCGCCCGGGCGGGAGCCGCAGCGCTGCCGGAGGCGGGGCCCGGCGGCACGAGGCGGGGCTTCGCGGCACAGCACCGCCCCTGCCCCTGTCGCCTAGGCGACCGGCCGCGCGCGCTCCCGGGAGACTGCGACGCGCGGAAGCCTCGGCTGGCGCTTCCATAAACAACCTCCTCTGCCACCCAGCAACACCCTACCCCGCACGCCCCGTCGAACTACAGGCCCAGCGTACTGAGCATGCGCAGTTCCTTTGCCTGCGCCGGGAACCTAGTCAAGTTGAGAATCCCACGCTCGGCATTTGGGCGAGACGAGATGTTAGTGGGGCCAGAGCAATCCGCTGGTTTTAACGTGAGGCGGAGAGTGAAAAGAAGAAAGGGGCAAAGCCCAAAAGGAGCTCTTGGTGAGGGATTTTGCTTGACATTACCTAGTCTCAGTACTCCTGAGAGCTTTGGTTTTATCTTGCGTAAACGTAACGAGAACCTTTTTTGAGGGGACGAACAAAAACAACGAAGCGAAGCTTTGTTTTAAGCGTCAGTACACTGAGGGAGGGGTTGGACGGCCCCCTTCTGCCCACTGCCCCAGGCGGCAAAGGCGAGTCCGCAGAAGCCAGGCCCACGCCCGGTGACGTCGCTAGAGGGTCCCGCCCACCGCCCCCGCCCTGCTCCAGCGCCGGACTAGTGTCGAGCTCTTCCCACGCCCTCTCGGCTACGGGAGCTTGGAAAACCGGGAGAATGGAGCTCCAAGCCGCAACAGAAGGCTCAGGGACACCTCATAGCAACAGCTAGCTGGGGAACCTAGTAGGAAGCTGGGATTCATTCCAACCAACCAGATCACGTTTCCGTTCCCCATGGTACCACTCTCGGCCAGTAGAGAGCCACTTCGTACCACGTGACACCCACCCGTCAGCCAATGGGGAAAACTCTAGTCGCAGGATCAACCAACTCACCTCCCTTTGCCCGACCAGGCTGGGCGTTTGCTCCTGCGCACGCTCTGCCAACCAATCGTAGGTGAGCTGACGAATGACGGAGTTCGAAGTGAGCCAACCAGAACTCGCGATTCCCTTGCCCCGTAGGGCCGGTGGTATGGAGACAGGGCCACTGGTGGGGTCCGGGAGGGGTTGGAGAACGGGGCCCTGTCGCTGTGCCCTATGCTGGCAAGGAGCAAGGTGTTTTGCAGGCGAGAGTGATGAATTCTGCGTTTAACGTCGTCTCCTTGGCATGCTGCCTAAATGATGGGCATGGAAATGGTGCTGAGGGATGTGGGCTGAATCGTGGGATGAATCGAGAAAACAGGGACTTTTGTCTTTAGGGTGAGAAATTTTCCGGTCCTTAAGGAGACATACTGCAGCAGTTGGCGCCGGTCTTCCATGCGTGCCTCCTGAAACATTTTTTTTTTTTTTAACTGCTTAGTTTTTAAACTTGCCGTTCGGTCTCCGTAGCGTTATATGTTAGTTGCAATCTCATATCCACAATGTCACATTTAGGAGTTTTATTTCCAAGTATTTCTGGATTATCTTTTGTAATAACTGGTTATTGGATTTACCTTAACTTAAACCGTGTCCTCAGATTAGTCTACACCCACCTATTACTAAATCATATTCTTGGTGAATAATAAATTTCTGCAGTTCTAATGGTTTGATCATGGCATACCTCTTCGCCCTTTCACTTCTCCTACAAGGTCATCCCGTAGAGAGGATGTTGGTCTGAGTTCCTGGAAAAACTAGGTGTTCCTTTACCATCTTTTCTGTCAATTATCAAACCACTACAGAGGTGTACTTAGATTCAGCAATGTTCTATTGCTCTGTTGGTCCATTATATTAGAACGGAGAACTTATTTTTACTGTTATCTTGCTATATAGTATAGCACATACCGAGTTTTTGCTTGAAATAATTGAGGGCAAATGTCATGTCAAAATGTGTAATAAATATAATTCAGGTTTCATTTCTTATTTAAATACTGTCAAAGTATTAGACGTGATATCTGAGCCTCTGCAATCAGGAGTGAGGGCAGATTGCAAAAATATATGAAGCAGAAGAATGTTTTAAGATCGTGGAAACCATAGAGGATCTGATACCTGATTCTAAACTAGTATTGTGAAAAAGTGAATTAAGATTAAAGGAGCTCTCACAGATCCATTGTATCTGAGCTTTTTTGGAGGGGATATTTCAAGAAGATGTAGATGAGTGCCATGTTCACCCAGCTTTTTACAAGTCTCATATTTTGTGTGAAACTTGTATGCTGATTTGAGGTTAATTTAGCTTTATAACAGTCACACTTCTTTTCAGAAGGCAGACTGTCTCTTTTAAGGTCCAAATTGTGCATCATGCTGATAAAATTCCTAGACTTTTTGAGAAGCTTCAAACTTTCTCTCTTTGTATAGATCATTACAATCTGTGTAGTACGTTGCATTACAATGGACCTGAAAAATCATTTATTTTGCAAGCAAATAAAGGTCCAATGGCTTTTTTTTTTGAAATTTGCATTGGGATTATGAATGCAGAATGTAACTTTAAGCAACTTTTCACTTCCTAGGTCCCCAGAAGTTGAGAAACTCTGAATTGCCGTGCATCTGATAGAAGTTGGCACACAAAAAAATAGTGAGTGGACTCCCTAGTCACTCCACTTAGCATAATAAAGAGTAGAAGAGCTTTTTGACATTTTTCAGGCTGTTTTCTCTGACCTTTCATTACTGCTGACTTTTCTTGATAAGGAGACATATAGAGACTGCAGCCCTTAGGGTAGTTTGGCTCATTTTTATTTCTCATCTTGATATTTGATATTGGTTCTCGATGAATTCATATTCATTTGATATTCACTCTCAGTGTTCATTCTCAGTGTTACCATAAGGGTAGATTTTTAACCACTAATAAGCAAAAGAAACATCATCAAGTAGGGCATATTTTCTTTCCTATTCTGTCTTATATAATGGTACTTACCTGATTTGAGACTGTATGTGAAATACTGGTTGAAGGATTAGCTGCCATAAGACAGGATGTCAGAATGTGTAGAGAATATTGAAGATTTGGTGGGGAGATGGGTGTCTGTCTCCTGATTCCTTAAATCATGTTCATGTTTATGCCAGCAGGAACTATCTTTTTGAGAGTGACTTTAGAAATAAAAACTTAAGTCTCCATTCATTTGTTTGTGGGCTAGACAAAATCAAATGAGATAAAATGAAATTGAGTTTTCTCTAAGAGCTGTAAATTGGTATGATAGTGAAAACTTAACACTGTGCACTGACACTTTAGGGTCTCTCTAGCTTCAGAAGGGCATTACTGGAAGAACAAAAAAAGAAAAGAACAATTTCATTTCTCCTCTCCCTACTGAATCTGAGAGTTATCTCACCTAGGCCCAGATACCCTCAACTGTCAGGCTTGTGTTACTATGGAAACCCAGCTACTTTCTTTGATTTGATTCTGTGAAAGATGTTGGGAAAGGTGGGATGAAGTGGAAAATAGATTGCTTTCGGGGACTTTCTGACTAGAGCAAGAGGCAAGTATGCAAAGAATTTAGTATAAACAGATTAGAAGAGGATGTTTGTAATATTAGCAGTGCTTCTTGTCTTTGAAACCCTGATTCCTATTGCTTCCTATTAAAGCCTACACATGTATGATTAACCATAAAGGGGAAGGGCAGGTCAAGTACATTTAGAGCAGAAAACATTTTCTTGGCCTCTGAGGCTCCTGGTACAGCCAAGAAATGAAAGTATATATAAACAGTAGAAAGGAAGGGGCAAAATAAGCTCGCATCTTTTTTGAAAATGCATATTATGTCTTAGCACTTTTGAAAAGAAAAAGAATGTAGAAATGAATGAATATGTAAACAAGTCAATGAAAGAAACCTTCTGGTTGAAAAAATAAATGTTACTGAGGGAAAGAGCTTAATGATTCAGATATAGGAAGTAGAAAGAAAAATGCCAGACGCCTCTTAAAAGCTTGAATGTTCGGAGGAAAATAAAGTTGCAGTGTGGTTTGTTTAACATGGTCAAAGAGTAAACACAGTGTTGCTGCATCCCCAGCAGTTTCCCTTTCTTCGAGCTGAAAAATACGGGATGAATCAGGATCGGTCATTAATGGCAGTCCTTTCCTCTCTCCCCAGTTAGTCTAGCAATATGCACATAACTCAGTTCTCATCCCTGGAACTGGAAGAGGCCACTGGGACTGGGGGATTTCTGGGATTCTGACAAGAATGAGTAGCTGTCCCCATTGTCGTGGTGCCATTCCCCTTGCTTCCTGCTTTGTACATTGAAATAAGGGAATGTGGCCACCGCCTTTGGGCTGTGATGCCTTATGGCTGAGGTTGCAAATCAGCGAGCTTCAGATGGCTAAGAAGGATGAGACGAATCCAGGTCCTGGAAAACAATATTGAACTGTCATGGCGGTACTGGAAATGCCCACCTTTGGACTTACTAAATAAATGGCTAGCCTCCTTTGATTTAAGTCTGTGTTGGTTTAAGTCCGTGACATTTACTGAGTCTTGGAATCAAATACATCCCAATTGCTATAGAAACTGTGAGAGCTTCAAGACAAAATGGTATTTTAAAAAATCAGCGAGCATTTGTGATGTTCTGATGAGTGTCCTACTGATATCCTGAATAGCATTTCAAAGACATTATGGTATTAATTGAGCACTAACTATGTGTATTAGGCTCTGGAGATATAAAAATAGACAGCCAGAAGAGCTTGTAGTTAGAGACATTATAAACAGAAGGGACCAACGTTAAACAACTGCGCATTTACATTATGTAATAACAGCTTATAATTCATGCTAACCAGAAAAAATTAGAGATTGCAAGGATGCAATAATACAAATAATGAAATATTACAAAATATATAACCACCTAACTGAATAAAATGATAAAAGCAAGCACTTTCAAGGATGTGGTAATATTATGTGTTTCTTAGAGGTTAAGAGAAACAGAATAAACTGAAGTGGGTTTAATAAAGGAAAGCTCTGTGAAGTAAATTAATACGGAGCCAGGTTTTGATGGGAGTAGCCACAGAATAGATAGATGGGGCATAAGGGAGCACTCTGGGAGCAAGGGATTGAGAGAGAAAAGGGAGACAGCAGGGATGAAGTAGAGGCAGAACATGGATAACAGAATCCCTTGATTCTTTAATTCTCTATAACAATGCCATTCTAGGGACAACTATCAGGGGGGAAAAATTAGAGGCTAGAAGTCTCACAGTCAAGATTACAAAAGGTAAAGAAATAGTCTGGGAAAAATAATATGAAAGAAAAAGTAGAAAGAGTACAAGGGTACATTTGAAGAAGTGAAGGTATTATTCAAAACGATGAATAATTTATAATGCGGGCATCATGAAAGAATTGTCATAAGAAGTGATTATGGCCTCGAGGGCATCAAAAAGGTGGAACTTAAACTTTCAGAAACAGAAGTAGAAAGAAAAATGAGAGGTAGCAAAAAATGAAGACAGGTAGCAAAACAGTTTTTGCTTATGGTTATTTTTTTATAGTAGCTGTTATATGCATTATGTAAAAATGAATGGAATGTGACTGAAAAGAAAAGTTTCAATAGACCAGTAATATATAAAGATAGTCTTTTAGGTAAATAATGTAATTTAGAATGTTTTTCCTAGAATGCCTTTTTGTACCTTGCCATAGGAAAGTCTTTTCAATAAAGAAGCTATAAGGAATAATAAGTCACAGATTAGTGACACATTTTGGAAATTTTAAAAAACCCCATAAATGTGCCAAATGTAATAGTGTAGCAAAAATAATAAATACTTGCAATAAAAATCAGAAGTTTGTCAGATTTAATATGGTTTCTGGTCAAATGTGGTTATAGTATTTTTCTTTTTTCTTTTTTTAAAGATTTTTATTTATTTGACAGAGATAAACACAGCTAGAGAGGGAACACAAGCAGCAGGAATGAGAGAGGGAGAAGCAGGCTTCCCGCCGAGCAGGCAGCCCCATGTAGGGCTCGATCCCGGGACTCCAGGATCATGACCTGAGCTGAAGGCAGAGGCTTAACCACTGAGCCACCCAGGCGACCCGGTTATAGTATTTTTCTAATGCTATTTTATGTAAGAATATTTCTTAAAAATTAGGCCACTGTAGGCATGGGAACATATCTTGATATTGTTTATGATAATGTCATTAATATTTATTGTGCTTTGCCATTTCCAGAGTGCTTTTGCTACATGTCCAGGAAGCTTGTACTTTTTAGATAAAAAATGTAAAACTAATTAGGAACCACCATATGAATATGTGATATGAAGATGCTGAACTTGCATAATTACTGCTCCTTCCTCCAAGGTCATGGGAGCAATGTAGAGGGTACAACACCATCAAATGAAGAAAATTATGAGAAAACACTGGTAATAAGAAGATTTGAGGTAACTGTTCAGTAAGGGGACTGGGAGAAGAGGGTGGTGGTTGTTTATGCCTTGGGCAATAAGCAGCCAGCCCCAATACAGAAGAAAAATAAAATAGGAAAAGAAGTATTACACATGTGCTCATGCTTCTCACCATTCCTTGGGAAAATCAGTGCCTACCCCCACATGTGTGGTGACACAGAGCTCTGGTCCAACTGGACTCAGGAGGAAAATAAGGCTACACAGGAGCTTGTAAGGAGCTTAGAAGGTGCTTCTGAGGAGCCAAGAAACTCCTTAGGTCCTAACCAAGTTAGGGCATTTGACTACCCACACTTCCTACTCTTACTTCCCTGGACTCATGAATTTCAACTTAAGGACTATTCCTTCTGATGTGCTTCTCTCCTCTTGGGGGAGGCAGAAGATGATCTCTAGACCAAAAGAGTGATTGGCTATTATTTTCCTGCACTTGGGATTCTCTACTCTAGAGTTCATTTATTCTCATCCCTGAGCAACTTGTTGTGACACAAAATGGGGTCTAGAAAGGTGATCAACTGTTTTGCTTACTTGGGACTGTCATGGTTTTAGTCCAGCATCCCCCCAATCCCCCTCAGCCCTCATGGGTCACCCTACATCCATTCTCACATGCATTACCAGAGGAAAAAAAGTGAATGCACATGACGAGGTATTTTGAGAAGTGCAACTATTTCAGAAGAAAAAAATTACAGATTTCATCAGAAGCATGAACATTAGAATGGACCAAGCATTTAAATTTAGCCCCCAATAAACATACTAAAAAAGATAAAAGATAACATTAAACATATGAAAACAAAGAAACACAAAAGGAACCAAACAGACATACTACAAATGGAATATATAATAGTTGGATCATAGAACAAAGGAGAATAAGATGGCAGAAGGGGCACAGTTAAGGAACACATGAGGGAACCGGAAGACCAGATTGAGGTCATCTCACAGAAAAAGGAAGGGAAGTTCAAAGAAATAGAAAAAAGGGAAAAATCAAGAGAGATGGAGAAGAAGTGGTAGCATACAGATAATGGGAATTCCCAAAAGAAAATGACTTCTTAGAGAAATGATAATGTGAAATTTCCATGAATGAATGGATGAATGAACAAGTAAAAGACTTCAGCGGGGAGGACCCATGGGGCCTGAAAGACAGTAATCTGGAAAACCTACACCTACTGACATATTATAGTGAAATTTGGGATGTCCGAGACCAGAAGTTTTCAAAGTTTACAGTATGAAAGATTAACATCAGATTAAACTCCAGATTTCTTAATAGCAGCATTAGAAGCCAGAAGAACAATGGAGTAAAAAGTTTTAAAATACTGAAGGGAGAAGAACTAGAAACAGAAGTTTAATATTCAGAGTGATGTTCAGGTATGAGAATGAGGTACAAATATTCATAGGCATAGAAGGCCTCAGAATCCCAGAATACTGCTACACAGAAACCTACACTGAAAACGAAGGAGAATTCCACTCTTATCTTTTTCTCTCAATTAGTGATAACTCAAGACAGACAAAAACTACAAGGATACTGAAGATTCGAATAGCCCACTAACAAAATTGGACAGGCAGACATATTCTATAACCTATGATTAGAGCATACATATTTTTTTCTGAGTGCATATAGAACATTGGCAAAAATTGATCATATGCTGGATCATAAAGAAAATCTCAGTACACTTCAAAGAATAGATATTCAGATTCTGAATTCATAATTATAAGAATGTTAAAAACAATGAAAAGACGAATGATATATATGGAAATTTAAAAAATGTATAAGGCTATATAACTTGTGGATTAAAGAAGAAATTTAAAAACACTTGAAATCTAGTGATAATGAAAATACTATCTTTCAAAATTTGTGAGATATAGCCAAGTGGTTCTTTGATGGAAATTTATAGTGTTAATGTGGATACTAGAAAAGAAGATATAGGAAAATCCTGATCTTACCTCTTCCCATGCTCACACTGAGTCTGTAGCTACATACGGGACAATTCTCTCTTAAAAAAAGAATCTAAAGGCTGGCTGAGTGATGACTACACATTGGGCAAATGAGAACTTCACTGAAATGGGTAGGAGGGGATGGAACATAATCCCTCTATAAGTCCCATACCTGGCAGAGTGTGTCACCACGAGGAGGGAACCCAAAATCCAGAGCTTCTTCCTGGGTAGAGAAGAGTTCGAATCCTACATCAGAAGAGGAAACATTAACTCGAAAAAATACACGCACCCCATGTTCACTGCAGCGTTGTCTATATTACAATAGCTAATAGCCAAGATATGGAAACATTTTAAATGTCATCTTAAATTCATCAATGGATGAATGGGTAAAATAATTGTAGTGTGTATATCTATATCTATATATATCTATCTATATATAATGTATATATACACATACATTTTATGCATATACACATATATGTGTGCATGTGTGTGTGTATAATGGAATATTAGCCATAAAAAGAATGAAATCTTGCCATTTGTGATGACATGGATGGGCTTTGAGGGTAATTATGCTAAGTAAGTCAGACAGAGAAAGAAAAATACCTTACAATCTGCCCTATTTATGAAATTAAGACAAATTTTTTTTAAAAAAACAGGCTCACAGATTCAAAGAACAGATTGGTTGGTGCCAGAGGTGGGGACTCGGGAGGTAGGAAATATAGGTAAACTTCTTTTGTTTTAGTTTAAATAAACTGAATTTTTTTAAAGATTTTATTTATTTGACAGAGAGAAACACAGCCAGAGAGGAAACACAAGTAGGGGGACTGAGAGAGGGAGAAGCAGGCTTCCCACCTGGGCAGGGAGCCCGATGTGGGACTCGATCCCGGGACTTCCGGATCATCACCTGAGCCAAAGGCAGATGCTTAACAACTGAGCCACCCAGGTGGCCCTAAACTGAATTTTTTTTTTTTTTTTTTGAAAAGAGAGGCATCCTACAGTTTACCTGGCCAGTGCTTCTCAAAAATAAGAAAAGCCTAAAACACTCATAGCCAAGATGAATCTAAAGACATATGAAAACTAAATGTAATATGATACCCTACATGGGGTTCTGGTACAAAATAAGGACATTAGGTAAAAACTGAGGTAATCTAAATAAACTATGGACTTTAGTTAATAACAACACAGAAAAAAAAAGAAAACCCTTGGATTTTTAAAAATCACACTCTGGGACACCTGGGTGGCTCAGTTGGTTAAGCAACTGCTTTTGGCTCAGGTCATGATCCCAGAGACCTGGGATCGAGTCCCGCATCGGGCTCCCTGCTCGGCAGGAAGCCTGCTTCTCCCTCTCTCACTCCCCCTGCTTGTGTTCCCTCTCTGGCTGTGTTTCTCTTTGTCAAATAAATAAAATCTTAAAAAAAAAAAAAAGCCACACTCCAAAATAAAATATATAACAGAGAAGTCAAAAGAAACAAGTATAAGTAATATTTAAAATATATTTTACTTAATCCAATATATTAAGATATTATCATTTCAATGTATAATCTGTACAGAAATTGTTTAGATGTTTTCCCTTTTTTCATACAAAGCCTGTGCAATCTGGTGTGTATTTTACATCTCGGCTGGACATATTTTAAATGAGCAGGAGCCTTAAGTGGCTAGTTGCTACCATATTGGTGATGACAGTGGATTGTTGGAGATGAGATGAGAGATGGAGATGAGATTTGAGATGCTGTTTTATAGGTCATGTTGACAAGACTAGAAGATGGTTTGGTTAAAGGGCTGATGGGAAAGAAAAGGGATCAAGGAAAACTTCCAGATTTTTGGCCTGAATGTACTAATCTGTAGGCAGTCTGCGTGGTTGGGTCAGATATTCAGAATGGCTATGGTTTCTCCAAACTTTTGCTTCACTTGTTCCTTCCCATTTCCCGCGTTTCTCTTTAAACATCTCTTTGCAATGACCTTCCCCAGCCACACAATCTAATCCTTACTTCTAGAACACTGTGTCACATTACTGTGTTATTTTTTTCTACGCTCATCATCACTCCCTGAAATTATCATTTTGATCATTTGCTTACTATCTGTCTACTCCACCAGAATGTAAGGTCTTGGTCTATCTAGTTCTCTTAACCTTCAGTACCTGTATCTGTGCCTAGTACAAACCAAATCCTTAACACATATCTCTTGAAAAGTTGAAAGGAATGTAGATAAAAAATTATAATTCTTAACCAAAAACTTAAAAGAGCAAAAATCAAATATTTGAGTATCAAACATTTCAAAAGTCAAAAAGAATTAAGAAGACACTTGTGTTAGAGAAAAATCAAAGTCTTATACAACTCACATCATGCTATTTAGTTTCTAACGTTAGCATTCAAGGAATAATTCTAGACCACTGACTATATGCAAGGCACTAGGCTAGGAATAAAAGGTGATGTCCTCCTTATCAGACAGGTAGGTAGGTATGTAAATAGGTAGAGAGATAACCAGGCATAATGTTAAAGACTAGGTTTGACTTTGAAAAAGTGGCTTACAGAAGGGTAGGTGTAGCATTATTTGGGGGTAAATCTCCATGTATGGTCTATTCTCTCATCTCTTTTTTTCTAGGTTTATGTTTAGGTTGTAAGTTTCGCAATTCTCATCATACTTCTGTAGTTAACCTAATGACTCTGAATGAGAACATAATTTTCCAAAGTACCTTTCCCCATTTGAAGTAAGGGCAAGTACTAGTTTCTTGCTGGGTTGACACTATTCTATCTTTTTATGCAGTGGGAAAAATGTCCTTTTTTTTCAGTTTGTATAACAGCATGTACTGGAGATAAAATGTGCTACTTGCTTCTTGTGACCTCTGATGTAACCCTGAGAAGACTTCTGTCTTAATACCAATAGCACATCGTTGCGCTGTCTTCTCGACTAACTGAAGATAGGAAGAGTGTTCAGTTTATTTAAGTTTTAGCAGCACTGGCACATTGCGTAAAACATTGTGGGAACTCATAAAACGCTTGCAAATGAATGAATGATTGAATGGACTATGACTTTGCTTCTAAAAATCCTGTAACACACAAAAGATGACAACAGGGGAAAAGACTGGGGAGTTTCTTAACATCAAGGAGAAGGAGATACAGATATTTCTTTAAAACTGGCTTTATCCCCCCAAAAACTCCCAGCTCAAAATAGTAGGCAAGGTACGGGGCAGTCTCCGGGTTTGGACGTAGAAGTGCCAGGAATGATTTGGAAAATCAACTTTTCTATCTACTGACTGCTGCCTGAAATTTTACACCTAGGCTTTTAGTCTTTTGATGTGAAAGCTTCTTTTTTCCCCCCAGTTAAAATATAAATGTGAGAAAGGCAGTTAAATTGTATTGTCTTTCTATAAACATTGTGGCATTCAGCTATGTTCACATGGTGGGAAAAGAAAATAAGGAAAATAAAATAGAAGAAAAGAAGTTAAATGGTCCAAATGTGTGCCCAGAGTTAGCATGAGCAGGCCATGGGGACCCTTCATATTTTCTGTCATATGGTTATTTTTTTTCTTTGCTAAGTTTGATCTCTTCCCAAGGTATAACATGATGAATAACAGCTTTCACAGTTACTAGATTCTTAAATTAGATTCAAATAATATCTTATTTTCAAGTGATTACAAGAATTATCCAGACTTTGAAGCCGCATCCGTCATCTCTTTCCATCAATCTCTTCTGCTTCTCACCCTGTTATGTTCAATAGCGGTTTGGGGCACACCGGGGAGGACAAAACCGTCACAACGGAGGCCCATCCAAATGGCCTTCTCAGCAGCCAGATGGTTATTTTGTCAAGGGAAGAGTTATCTCCTCAAAACCCATCTTCCCCCTCTCGCAGAACAGTCCCTCTTCTTTTATTATTGTCCTACTTAGTGCTTCTCACACAGCTTCACAAAATATGAGCACTTAATGAGTAATTGACCACATTGAAATGGCTCCCTAGTTGAGAAAGAGATCCGCTTTGCTTAATCAAAGTACTACCTCTGTGCAAAGGCACTGGGGGCAAAATTGATTGCAGTTTACCATGTGAGTGAGAGAAGCTGAGGGACACATTTCGGGGATACTTAGCCTTTTTATTTTCCTTGGCATGCCAGGTAGCTGAACGGAGTTGAACAATTCCATCATGCAAGCTGCCTCGACTTCATTCTGTTGGGGGATTGGTCTCTGGTATTTATTAGTTGTGCTTTTTTTTTTTTAAATGAATATTTTTGGCTATTTCCCATGCAAACTTTCCAACGAAGAGATGCTACAACATATGTAAATTATCTAAAATATATTAATGTGTTGATGTAATTAAGTTATATGAACAAGAATGAGCTCCAAGAGTAAAATTGAATATGTCAGTTCTGCACTATATGCTGACAAAAGGAAAGAAGCTAAAATGGGCAGCTTACGGTGTTCTAAGGTTATGATCATAGTGCTCACAAGAAAATAACCCAAGTGAAATTATTGAGAAAGGAGACCGATCAATAGCATATGTTGCTGAGGTTTTTACACTGAAAATGCAAAGCTCCAGGGGCTCAATGCTGTCTGTATTAGGGCTATAGATTGTCTGAAGCCTGGGCCTTTTCCATCTGATCTGTGACTAATGGAGTGGGGCTGGGCTGAGGCTCAGTAAGACATTAACCCTGGCTTGGTGAACTAGCATCGTGTGGGGTTAGGTCTGTTTATAGGACCCCTCAAACCCTGACTCTCCAAAAACAGAAAGAAAGACTGCTGAGTCATTCAGGTCACTAGCTATCCATCCAGATATTATTGTCAACCTAGTTTGCGTTTTGTTTTTTGTTTTTCTGGTTTTTATTGTTGTTTGTTTCATTTTGTTTTACTCTACAGGGTTCCAGAAAGGACTGAAGTACATTTCATAAATACATATAAGATAAACTTAAATAAAAATTAACTATAATGATACATTTTCCAATTTTAAGAGTTAAATATGATCTTCCCAGGAAACCTGAACATTATCTGTCCAAAAAAAGTATTTATAGAAACTGTACTTCACATTGAAGTAAATGCTAAAGCTTCAACCATGGCATTGACACTTTGTCTTGCTTTCTGTGTATGTGTTATGTGTGAGGGCAGGGATGTGCCCATGCTCCACTCAAGTCTCACCAGTTAAGAATCTGGGGGCATACAGGGGTGGGTTTGTGTTTATTGAGAATGTGTATATTTGATAAAATCTTCTAGGTGACTCTGACATGCCCCTGTGTTGAATATCAATGTGACGTATTAATTCTGTGTTTTCTGAAGAAAGAAATCATACTTAGAGTGATGATCCTGAGGAAAGTGAATAACCAGATTACTTACCTCAAATCCAGAACATAATTCAAATTCCGGTTCCTCATGTGTCCCTCAGACTAGAATTCATCTCTCTTTCCATATTCTGCAAACTCGCCATATCTTTCATATTTACTGCAGTTTCTCTTGTGTTATATTTATTTTATCTCCATCTCTCATTGGTGGACTCATGGATGTTTGGGCAGCAGGCAAGAAGATGGGGAAGGTATATTTTCCTTCCATCTTTCTAATCCCTATAGTGCTTTGGCTAATCAATAGTATGTGTTCAATACATGTTGATTGAATTAAATTAAACATGAAATGGTATTAAAATTATGATCAAGTTCCAAATTATTGAGTTATTGTGTTTTCCTCTCTATTAAAATATGTTATTTCTACTTTCATAGTACTTAAAATCAATGATGTCTTAAAACTGAGCAAAGCCAACTAAAATTGTAACAATATAATTCCTTAAAAAGAAGTGACATAGGCTTAATTCACAAGAACCACAACTTGGTCACATCCTTTAGTAAGTATTCGTTAAATTTCAAGCCAAATCTTATATTAAAATACAAACAAACTCTGAATTTGACAAAATGGAAAATACAGAAAAGCCCCCCATTGCTCTTCTTCTGTGTATAAATTCATTCTTAAAAGGAATCACATTAAGCTCTGTTTCAATAAAAAAAAATCAATAGGACAATTATAATTAGGTAAAAACACAATTATTACTATTTTTTTAAAGATTTATTTATTTGTTAGAGAGAGTGAGCGTGCAAGTGAGGGGGAGGGGCAGACGGAGAGGGAGAGAAATAGACTCCCTGTTGAGCAGGGAGCCTGACACTGAGCTTGATCCCAAGGCCCTGAGATCATGACCTGAGCTTAAATCAAGAGTTGGATGCTTAACCGACTGATCCGCCAAGGTGTCCCAAAACACAAACAATTATAAAATAAATCACAAAGTCAGATGAGTTTTAAATATTATGAGCCATCAAGTTTTTAAAAATTAGGATAATTTATAAAAACTTAAGCCTTTGGTGTAGTTTTGTCTGTGTCTTAAAATTTCAAGAGCTTTTCATGTTGCTTAGAAGTCTATGATGTCTGAATGACAGGATTGGACAAGTTGCCTAAGGATATATTTATTATGCCTTTAATCCTTTTATCAAAAAGACCCTCTCTTTCTAGCCTAAGGTCAGGTGTAGACAGGATAGGAAAACTTAGAGATGTTGAGAGGCACAGGGCTTAGGGAAGAATAGCCAGAGGACAGCAGACGGTAAAGAGTGATGAACAGGGCGCCTGGGTGACTCAATGGGTTAAAGCCTCTGCCTTCCGCTCAGGTCATGATCTCAGGGTCCTGGGATCAGGCCCACGTTGGGCTCTCTGCTCAGCAGGGAGCCTGCTTCCTCTTCTCTCTCTCCTTGCCTCTGCCTATTTGTGATCTCTCTCTCTCTGTCAAATAAATAAATAAAATCTTAAAAAAAAAAAAAGGGTGATGAACACCGCCAGCCTCCTCACTGTGAGGCCATAGTGGGTGCCTTGGTTGGCACTCCTTGGCCTGACTCAGGAATTACATGATCTGATCTTCTGTCCAGAAGTTTCAGAGGCACAGCTGAATGTGCTGCAATGGCAGTACTTACTACTCAGAACATAATGCTTCCCTGTGCCCATCGATGCCCTAATTATTTCCAAATGTATTTGGGAAGAGACAGAAAATAGGCTTCCTTGGTACTATAGAAATAGAGTAAAAATGCACACAATCATGTTATACCCATATGTAGGTTCTTCTGGGAATGTTTGCTCAAGTCAGTGTCCTGAGGACCCATGTTTATATTTATCTGTTTAAGTTCTTTTTGGTCATAGCTCACTCACATCATGCCTACCTCATGGGCCAATGAGATTTGCTTCCTTCTGGGAATTTAGCATTGGAATCCAGAGGGCTGGGAACTTGAACTAGGAAGTGAACTAGATACTTGAACTAGGAAGCTACAATGGAGATGCCTTTTGCAGTGCTCTGTATACAAATAAATCAGCAGAGAATGCTAATAGACAGAGGAAAGCCACACAATGAAGCAGATTGAGGTAGAGATGTGGAGAAAAGCAGTGATGGCCCACTTTGTTCCCGAGGTGGTGGCTTAGTGTCTGAGAGCTTTCCACCTTATGGGGAGATCCAACCATATTTGCCATCACTGATGTGTTGCATGATTCTCCCACTTCAACTTTATACTGAATTTTACTTTACTTTAAGCTAAAGCCAGTGGATTTCTATTACTTACAGATGGAATATTCCTGACAAAGACAAAGTTATTCCATTAGGATATGTTCCTTTAAACCTCTGTTAGGTTTACATTGGAAATGAACAGCATCCTGCTGTCATTTGTCACGTTAATTATACGTTATAGCTCAAGCATTGTTCAGAGCCTAACTATGATTATGACAATGACTTGTGGAGCTGTTGTCTGATGGTTAGTTAGAAGGTCCTGCTGTATTCCTTGGAGGACATAACGCCCTTTCTGTAATGATGGAAATATTGTCTCTCGTGCATGTTATTATTTGCATTAATAACAAAATGCAATACGGAAGCTCCAGGCAATAGCCAAGTCATGCACTGTGAGGCCTGGATGCAGCTTATCTCACAGACCCAGGCATATGGGCCCCCAAGGGTGGATCGTCCATGAGGGTTTGAGTGTTTCTTGCAGCTATTCATATAGGAGGAGGTGTTTTGCTTCAACTTACCATTTTTGTTGTTAGGCAGGTAAGGTTCTTATCCTCTGGAGAAACTAAAAATTCATATGAAATTGTCTGGTTCCTCTGGAGGGCAGCTCCTGGCTTATCCAGAAAACAGCTGGATTTTCTCCTCTGAACACAGGGAATTCTTTATTGTCCTGTCTGCAGTGGAGGGCACACCGGGCTTCTGGATTGGAGCCTCCATCACATTCGTAAATTTGCCATCATCTCTAAAATACCTTTATATTTGATTTTTTTAACCAATTTGGAAATGAGGTGCTTAGACCTTACAATTCATCATCTAAGTTTGGCCACTTTGAGGAATAAAATGGGATGCTATTGATAGTAAATCTAAGTCACCAAGCATTAACTGGGTTCACCACAGGCAAACCAGATCCTATTGTCACTCTACTCTAGGCTTTGTGGTTACTTTCTAAGTAACTTCTGTATTGTGAAGTCCAAAGTTTCTTGGCATATTTTTTTTTTAATTTATGAAACATTTCAATTATGTGTTCATCTGAAACCAGACAATAGCTTATATAGTAGGTGAATAAATGGTGATTGTGATTCAAGAAATCAGTTCAGCAAGTGGAGAATATCGATGTTGTACAGTAAGCAAAAAGATCATGTGTGTGTTGGTATAAGGCTGGCTAATTAGTGTGCCACTAGATTCAATCCCCTAATTTTAATGAGGTCAGGTTGGTGCAGTGATGATAATAATCTAGCTAACAGTGTGCTACACAGAGTGCTATTTGTTTTATTTATTTTTATCTTCCCAATTGACATGGTTTTTGGACAAATCAAAATTTTAGCTCTCATTTTGGAGACTTGTTCATAGTCTCACCACTAGTCAGAAGTTGTGTAAACTAGAACTTCTCTGGGGACCTCAGTTTCCTCACCATTAAAATTAAATGGGTTGTGCTCCATAATCCCTAATGTTTCAGCTATTAACAGTCTATAATCAGGGAGAGATCCTTTGAAGATTTTACTTTTTTGGAGAAGTTTTGATTGTTTTGATTCCAGTCCTTAATACAAAATAGAGAATATGCATGTTGATGAAAGAATATATTACAAATATGTTTTGTATACAAATACTTGGTATAAAAGCAATCTTAATGATGCATTTATAAAGCCACACTGGCAGCATAGTGTAGCATCCAGCACCTGGACTAGAAGTCAGCTACTTACTTTCTCTGTGAATCTGCAAAAGTTACCTAGCTATCCTAAGCCTGAATGCCTTCAACTGTAAAAAGAGAATAAGAATTGGTATTTTTTAGTGCTGTATGAGGATTAAGTGGTATATAGTATGTGAAGTATCCAACTCTATGTCAGATAAGTAGATGTATGCAATCAAGAAATACAATTATTTTCCTATCATTTCCAGAACAATAGCATTTTTACTGAGTATTTATATCATAAATGTATGCTATGTCTTCTTATAATTAAACTAAATATTGCCAGTGGACATCTATCTTCCCAGTATTGACTTTTACTGTTAGAGGTAGTAATTACACTAGATAAAAGCATAGCTATGCTAACATCCGTTATCAAAGTCAAACATACCTGGGCCCAAAGCTTCTCTTCACTCACCTTCCCCCAATGACTTTGGGAAAGTTACTTAGTCTCTGTTTCCTCATTTGCAAACAATGAATGAGTAATGAATAAAAATCACACGGCCCAAGTCCTAGGTTACGTCAATAGTATACATGATCACTACTATTATTACAGTTAAGATTGGAGAAAAGAAGTCAAGCTGTCCATTTAAAGTGGGGAACAGAGACAACTGTCTCCATAAGAAGAGCTTTATATATTACGTATACATTACAAAAGTGTCTGTAAGTGAAGAATGGCAGTTGAGAGAACAAACCCATGGGCACAAAACTAGCACTGAGTTGTTCCCACTGAGCAGAATCTCATTCATGGTCATTGTTGAACCATCTGTCATGGATGGGCCATGATTCGGTTACTCCAAAGAATCCCAACAGTTTGAGACTTACAGAAGGGGTGCAGTCATATTTCCCCACACAAGGCCATGAAATCAAAGGCTTTGATTAATGAACTCTGTAAACAGTTCTTAATCATTTTATTGTTGAAGCAGAGCAGTTTGATTAATAATAAACCAATTTTGCCAGAGCCCAACTTACTTCTCTTCTAAATGTTCTTTTGAGGGAATTCACTTGTCAATTTGTTAAGAAATCTATGTGCAGTTTTGATGATCACATTTAGAGAATTATAACAGATATTAATAGGGACAGACAATGTGGATGCTGATGCTGATTCATTTAATGTGCATAAGAAACAGAATTAGCAACTTGACTTTATCTGCACTGTCTCAGTTAATGCCAGTTTTAAAACATGACTTAGGCAACGGTCAAATGTATCATTGTTTTAAAGAATCTGAATTTTCTGGGCTTTTCCCCAAGACTTTTCAACTGAGACTTCAGTGTACCATCCAATTCTTTTTAACGGGAAGGATCTAGATTTAGTATATTTTTGGTTAACTTCTAGTCCCTAATTCAAGAATTCAGCAGTTCTTTTAGGTCCGTGGCTGAGGTGGAAACTATGGGAACCATGTGAGTTCTAAAACTACAGTCTACCTCTGTTCCGCAGGAACTGAACTTGTGTCAGTTTGCCTGGTAGACAGCCTAAGCCTCTATTCCTACTTTCCACTCTAGGCTTGAATTTCTTCTCTGTTTCTGCATCCAATGATTTCCTATTCCACCTTCCAATTTTGACATCTATGTACTTAATCAAACATATCTATGTTTGAAATGGGACTGAGGGCCCAGAAATTCAGTCTTCAGATGTCGGTATAAATGAGGATTTGATTTCTCCTCATCTTCAAATCTTCCAGAATGCTGTGTCTGATGTTTCCCATGAACAGAATTAGCATGAAGAACCCAGAGCCAATTTGTAAAATCACAAAGTCCATCATGATAGGATAGTTGTTTGGGAAAAGAAAACAAAGCAGTCTTCTTTCTCCCCTCAAATATTTAATATCTGGAATAAAAGCCATAAACTTTAACCTTTGATGGCAGGGAGACTGCAAATTTTAGATTTTGGGGAGTTACTGGGATGATATGCTTAAGTAGGGATAAGTACAAAAACTCAGGTAGTATTGTGGAATGTTCACTTTTGAGTAGGAGTGTGGTGGTCACCTGAGGACAATACCCCAACATCACACAACCCTCTTGGAACATGGAGTATAGTTAGGATAGAGATGCATGTTTATCCTTGTAAAGTCAAGCTTCCTACCAGTATGTCACACTGTTCTCGATTTGTTAAGTTCTACAGGCTTTAAAAAAAATTTTTTTAAGACTTATTTATTTGAGAAAGCAAGAGAAATTGAGAGCATGCACAACTGGAAGGAGGGGCAGATGGAGAGAATCTTCAGGCAGACTCCCCGCTGAGCATGGAGCCTGATACAGGGCTGCATGCCACAACCCATGAGGACATGACCCGATGCGATACCAAGAGCACGGTGCTTAACTGACTAAGCCACCCAGGCACCCCTCAAGTTCTACAGTCTTTAAACATTTTTTATTTGGTACCTTTAATTGCACTACTTAGTACCTTAACTGTCTTCTGACAAAATGTGAATTTCTGTAGAAGCATCTTGTTTCCTTAAACTCGAACATTCACATACACACAGGGTTTTCCTGTTTCTGTTTCCCCTTGGGCTGAGTTGGCTGGCTCTCGGGGGCTCAGTGACAGCACTGGGCAGTCTGAGCAGGGCTGGGCTCTGACAGGGACTGATGAGACCTGGAGCAGCAAGGATGTGCCCAGACTAACAATATTCCTTTCTTTTTTCTCTTTTCCTTCCTGGTGTTTCAAAAGTGTCAGATTACATTGTGAATAAATCCATATTGGGAGGTTATTAAAGTAAGTGAGCATCGCTCTGACAACCCCATAAATTCACAGGCTTCTCAGAGGAAAAGCTAGCTGTGGATTGTTTCAGGATGCTGGGGCCAAGAGTTGGGCCTCCTGTGTTCTGCTGCCTTGAATAGAACAGAGAGATGAGGGTAAGATACTTCAACCAAAGTGAGATTTTTACATACTTCCACCCCCGCCTTCCCTTCCGCCCTCAGCACTGCCTTGTGAAAAAGGCAAGTGTGGAGACAACCCATGTGGAGACAACCCAAGTGTCCTTCAGTAGATAACAGAGGGGGTCTAGCACACAATGGACTATTACTCAGCCATGAAAAGGAATAGAATTCTGACATGTGCTATACATGGATGAACCTTGAAAACGCTATACCCAGTGGAAGAAGCCACTCATAGGACAGAAGTATGTTGTCATTCTACTTATATGAAATATGTAGAATTGGCAAATTCATAGACATAGACGTAGAAAGTAGGCTAGAGGTTAGTGGGGGCTGTTAGGAGGGGCTGGGGAATCACTGTTAAATAGGTACAGTGATTCTGTTTGGGGTATAAAGACATTTTGGAGATGGATATTAACAACGATTGTATGACATTGTGAGTATCACTAATGCCTTCGCATTTTCAGGTAGAAGTGATTAATTTGACAAGTGTCAGGCTGTTTATATTTTACCACACACACACATATACACACTCACACACAAACTGGCAAGTTAAGGGGACTTTGACCTCTGGAAAGATGGAATGGAATACCTTTTCTATTTCTCCCACCAAGTACAGCAAAAACTCTGGATATGACATATCAAACTGAAGAAGACTCTAGAAGGTGGAGAGAAGGCAAACCTGCCAGTGTCATTGACACCCAAGGAATGACCCAGTGGTGGGTTCCTTGGGTTTTCTTTCCGCCTGATGTGCCCCCAGACTGGCTCCCAGAGAAGTCAGCAGCCTGAAAACACCAAGAGTCATCAGGCAAAAAAAAAAAAAAAATGTTTTAAGGGCTTAGGAAAAGTTGGCTTAGTGTGATGGTGCTGGTGCCAAATTTGATGGCTGGCCTGGAGCTGACTACAGGCTGACTCAGTCTGTAGGCCTCGAGAGCAGCCCCTCGGATTGTTGTGGCTGCAGAACCTGCTGGAGGAGTCCCGGAGACATCCCTCCACTCTCCCATACCCTTCTCTTAGTCAGACAATGGAAAGCCTTTGCTTCCATATAAATCTCCGCTTTTCTTTCCAGAACATTCTCAGAGACTGGTCTGCTACCATATGTAGTGAGGGACGTCATGGGTGTTGTGGCTCAGTACAATGTCTGCAGAGAACTAGGGATCTCAGGTCACTCTACCCAAAGTACATAGGTTACTGGGGGAGAATTTACACTGAGAACCATTGATATCATGGCAGTTTTATCATCTCTGATAAAGATTAGTTAACCTTTAACCCCATCAGAAGAACAAAGTTTACAAATTTAGCAACCCAGAGGAAACTTTATGCTTTTCCCTAAAGAAGTAGGATACAGGGGGTGCCTGGGTGGCTCAGTTGATTAAGCGTCTGCCTTCAGCTCAGGTCCTAATCCCAGGGTCCTGGGATCCAGCCCCGCATGGGGCTCCCTGCTCAGCAGGAAGCCTGCTTCTCCCTACCACTCTCCCGGCTTGTGCTCTCTCTGTCAGGATTAAATAAATAAATAAAATCTTTGGGGGAAAAAAAGAAATAGGATAGAGAATGGGATAAAGGCTGGAAGTTGAGTTTCACTGTCCTTCACTATGTCTGCTACATTGGGTAAATCATTAAACTCTCTTCTCTGGGCTTTTGTTTTCTCATCTGTAAAATGGGAATGATAAGAATAATAGAGATTCTTCTAAAGATTAAAAAAAAAGTCAGGTTAGTTGCTTACAGGTCCGTTATAAACAACTTTTATAAACTGTTGGAAGGTAGACACTCTCTTCATTTTTAGAGTATTTCAGGAAAACCTAGTCTCTCCTGCCTTGTAGACACTCAGGGAGGACCTCACCAACCACAAAAGAATCCCATGCCCAGCATTTAGCCATGACCCTCAAGCACTCTCTGAGATGCTGTGGGCCTGGCCAGCCTCATCTTTTCATCCCTGGGTCCCAGAGAGCCACACTGCCTGGTCACAGAGCCTGTTCTTGATGGTTTAGTGGCCTAACCACTCTCTGATTCCAGGCTGGAATGTCCCCATGGCAGGGTCAATGGGTACAGCTCTTCACCAAAGGCCCCGAGAAAAGATCACATCATCCCTTGTTTACATATATCCCTGGGAGGCTCTCAGGGGTATCCTGGTTTCCTCAAATCTAACTGAACCATGGAACCACCCTATGGAATGGGCTTTTTATCCCTCTTTTGCAAGTTATGAAAGCTGGAGGGTTTAGTGACTATGCTTACTAATGTAAGCCTGGGAAGGTATAAACAAAGTTCAACGCTTCCTCCATATTTTATTCACTGGGTTCTTCTCTCCTGGTACCGAAGGAGAAGAATTTACTGCTTATATCCTTCGTGCTTGTTTTTTTCTCCTTCTCTAGTTATATGAGGGAACTTAATTCCTGAAATCACAAGGTAGCAGATAGACTTTAGTGTAAAAAAAACTGAATTTATAGCAATTACCTTTTAAGAGGTCTAGGTATGAAGAAAACCTCTAGATAAAGACAGATAACAAAATTTTCTTGGTCTGTACACCAGTTGTACTTAAGCATTGGTTTGTTAAAATGTATTTATAGGACATCTTAAGTCAAGAGTTAATGAAATTTGTCATTTATTCCATCTGCTGTAAAAGGATAACCACACAACTTCATTCTTGGGTGTCTTCTCTTGGTTGTTTGCATGAATTATTTATCTTATGTCTGGAAATTTAATACATGTCATAGAGCTGCAAATTACACAATCCATCTTAGGTTTTGTAGTTTATTGTCTACATGGGTAATCAATCTCAGCTATTAGTGTTATTTATTAAACCCAGATCAAGAAGTAGAGGTTTGGCCCCATTTTACATTATGCTAAGAGCATAGATATGGTCAGCTCAAGATGTTGGATGTAGTGAGGGTAAGAAGAAAACCAATTTAAGTGAAAGGTGAATTAATACGTGGAATGCCAACCCTGCATGTCAGGATCGTGGTGGGGAGATTAATGTATTGCCCGTGCCAGGGCAGAAATCAGACATGCTGGCCAGCAGGTAAGAACATCGAATTAAATAGTGGTTTCAAAAGTCATTCTGAATCAGCGAAACACACTGGAAATGTGCCAAACCCACCAGCTACCTGTTATTTCAAATTATATATATACCTACATATATATATGTATGTATGTATATTGCTGTTTTCCATCATAGGTTCCTCAAGCAAAATGTATCAGAATGCTTCATTAGCAGAGCTAGTAAGTCCAGTGACAGACTGCCCGAAAAATGAGTAATGAAACCCTTTCTGAGTTGGCTTTCACATGGCTGCCTTTCATTTGAAGGGAAGAATACAAAATAAAGGAAGAGAGGATTTTAACACTATGACTAGGCGTCTGAGTTTGGGCAGAGGAAGAAGAAGGATGAGTTATAAAAACAGAAACTGAATTAAAAAATTTCAGGACACACTCTGGTGTTCACATTTTTTTTCTCCCTTCCTCATATTATGACTTGCATTTATCACCCACCTTCTTCTTCTTATTATTATTTTTTAAGATTTTATTTATTTTCTTGAGAGTGAAAAGAGCATAAAAGGAGAGGGAAAAGCAGATTCCCCCACTGAGCACGGAGCACAATGCAGGGCATGATCCCAGGACCCTAGGATCATGATCTGAGCCGAAGACTGATGCTTAACTGACTGAGCCAACCAGGTGCCCCTATCACCTCATTTATTAAAACAGTATGCAATTTTAAGGTTTCCAAACTGCTAAATAATTAACTTTTATTAAACAGAGTAGTATGAAGAAGCCCAGTAACTTGACCATCAAATATCTTGCAGTAGAGAAAGGAGAGGATGCTGTGGTCCAAAAGATTGGCTTTTAAAGCTGTTTTTTCCCTCAGTGTTGATGTTTATCTTTTCTCAGGCAGCAAAGCCTTTGCATGCACTACTTCCTTTGCCTGGAACATTCCCTTTCCTCATCCTCCCTGCAGCCTGCTCATTGAACTCTGACTCAACTTTCAAATGTCAGAGGGCATGTCTTTTCTGGGAAAGCTCTGTAGTTCTCCAGACTAACTCTAATTCCTTTGTCATATAGAGTCTCATACTTTCCACAAGACCTTCTTTCATAGCAGTCACATTTATGTTTATCCAGGAAATTATTTTCTTTGTATCTGTCTCTCCTAAGGGAAAGTCAACTCGAAGAGGTCAGGGACCATGCTTGCTTTTTCTCAGCATTTTGCCTCTAGCTCTTAGCACAGTGCTTGGAGAATAACAAGAACTCAATTAATATTTGCTGAATAAATGGCTGAAAAGCAAGAGCAATTTGATGAGAAGAGGATGCAAAACACAATTTTTTGCCTTTCAAAACCGTAATGGAAGCAGTATTTTTGTGATCAATGCAAGGGGACAAGTTTTCTTTGTTATTTTAGTTCTGGGATGCCCATGTGAATGAACAGCAACTTCACAAGAAAAGTGTCTGGCTAGTTTGGAAATGACTGAAAGGTGTTCTCATGGTTGATTCATTACTGTGCAACAAATACATAACTGACTTTAAAATTGACAGCAATTTTCTATCATTTGGTTGAAAGAAGAGAAGAGAGAATTGAGATGGACCCGTGGAGCATCTTGGTTATTTATAATTACATCTTGCCTGCTTTTTCCACCATCGTCACATCCACTGACCTTCCATGACATATCTCATTGCTCTCATGCAACAGGAGAGATCAGCAACTGAACCATCTTGCGGAGATTAGGGTATGAGATTTCCTTTTGTTCTATGACCTCCCCTCCCCAACCCCATTGTGGGCTTTAGTTCCTTTTTCCTTTGTCAGGGAAGGTGTCACCTATGGGTTTCCTCTTCAAAACTGCAAAGGAAATTCATAATTTAGTTCCTTTTCAGACTGCCACTTGGCTTAGTGACAAAACCCAGCTATTGTTTTCAGGATAAATATAAAATTGAGTGGTAAAAATCAAGATGAGTAAGGAGCTCTCTGCCGTTCCTTTTCTTCTTGTCATCAATGAATTCAACACATGTTTGTTGCATGTCTTTGATACAGAAGGCACTGTGGTATGTGTTGACTAATTAAAAAAAGATTTACAGTCTAATGGAGAAGCAAAGCCATAGCTATCACTATAAAGCAGACAGTGATAAATATTAAGATAGACCAAAAAAATGTTATAGAAACACAGGGGAAGGGAAGGTTAATTCCAATTTAAGGATTTTGTAAGACTGTATGAACAATTTGGACCTAAAAATATGGGTTTTTAATAATGGGGAGGATTTCAGTGGGCTTAAAAAAGAAGAGGATCAGGGCACCTGGATGGCTCAGTTAATTGAGTGGTTGGCTCTTGATTTCAGCTTAGGTCATGATCTCAAGGTCCTGGAAGTGAGCCCTGTATGGACTAGGGCTCCATGCTCAGTGGGGAGTCTTCTTGAAGATTCTTTCCCTTCCTCTTCTTCTGCCCCTCCCCTGTGCTCTCTTTCTCTCAAATAAATAAATAAATCTTAAAAAAAAAGAAGAAGAGGGTCCTCTAGGCAGAAGGAAAAAGGGACAGACACCTAGACATGGAGAGAGGAGAACACAGAAAATGCTTTAGAAATATATATTAATACTGTGTAGCTGGAGGTCCCACTGTTTGGAGATAAAACCAGAAGTAAGTTTATAAATGTACACTGAATCTGCAGAATAGACCTTGAATGCCATGCAAGACGTTGAGACGTGATTCTGTAGATAGTATCTGTTCAGGAAAGGTTACCATTATCAGAGTCTTAGCAATTTGAATATGTAAAAGTGGTGTGGTTTAATAAGATAGGTATAATTCTATTCTGATGAGGTAGTGAACAATTAGCAGGGGATAGCCCAGTTTTTAGTGGCCATCTTATGTCTGTATTGGTACTCTATAGGGTTTTTGGTGTTACTGTACTTAGGGCAGGTACATGGCCCCTGTTGGGAAGGGGGTAAATTAGACCCAGGTCATCAACATGTTATCTACAAACACGGCTGGTTGCCCAGTGTCCTGGTTGGTAATGACTGGATCCTTGAGCCCCACGGAAGGCAATAGAATAGGAACAATGCCTCTCTGTTGCCCTGAAGGTCTGCCTGTGATTTTTCAAGACTCATAACGCCATTCAATGTTGTCTGTGGAGTTTGATGTTCATTTCAGTTTCTGGAAATTTTTGTTAGTGGAATTTCCTCCCATAGTCTGGCAATAGGACGCCTAACAGTCTTTGTTTTCATTCTTTGTTTCTTTCTGACTGTCATTTATATTTTAGTATACAGTTGAAGAAAGCTGAATCTTGGGCTGCTATCCAGAAGTCATATTAGACCAGAAATGAGCACATTATTTTCAAGTTCTTTTGGTGATTTCATTGTTCCACAATAATAGAAATGAGAAGAAAATATTGTGATATATTTCTTGTCTGTGATTATTTACAAAAATCAAAGAAGAACAAAGGGGGTTGGAAGATAATCTGGGCCCCTGTTAGAGCGGTCCAGAAGGGAAAGACTCAGGGCTTGAACTCAAGCCACCATCATGGAAATGAGGTGGAGAGGGTGGACAGAAGGGTTACCAGATGGGCAGAGTATGTAGAGGTTTTTTGTTGATTGGATGTGGCTGCTGGGGGAAAGGGCAAATTTACAATATTATCCAGGTTTTGGTCTTCAATCACTAAGCAGACAGACGAACATGCCACATCAAGAGGATGAAGAAGTGTGAGAGTAAATAAGCTTTCCATGAGGCCAACTGTGAGTTTGTTTTGGATATGTTGTGACTGACATGCCCGTGAAGTTTTCAGGTGCATATACAGACAGGGGGTGGAAAACGTATGCAGTTGGGAGACACACCTGGATCAGATTTGCTGGTCATTATTATGTTACTCTCTTTTGTTTGTTTCTTTGTTTGAAGGTTAATTTACTTTAGGAAGGGGAGGGGCAAAGGGAGAGGGACAGAGAGTCTCAAGCAGATTCTGTGCTGAGCTCAGAGATCCCCCTTGGATCTCAGGGGCTCGATTCCATGCCCCTGAGTTCATGACCTGAGTCGAAACCAAGAGTCAGGTGCTTAACTGACTGTGCCACCCAGGTGTCCCAGCATGCAAACATTTTAAACAATGAAATATTTTGTCATTAAAATAAAGATTGACAGATAAACAGTAGAGTGGATGCAGATGAAGAGAAAATTAGTGAATTGCAAAATATACCTGATGAAACCACACAGAATGCAGACCAGAGAAATAAAAGAGCTGGAAAATATGAAGGAAGAAATGAAGAAAGGTGGAGGATAAGATGAGAAGCTTCAATACACAGCTAACAGAAATTCCAGAAGAAGGAAGTAAAGAGGATGGTGGTGGAGAAACAATAATAAAAAGAATTATCAAAAGTATTTTAGAGCTAAGTTTGAAAAGGCACATAGAACCCCAATCAAGAAAATACAACATCTAGAAACATCCTATCAAAATCATAAAACTTCAAAGATAAAGTGGAAACAATATAAAGCTGTAGAGGTTAGGCAGATTATATATAAAGGAACAAATCAAATGGGCAGTTGACTTCTCACATGCGATCTCTCAAGGCAATGAAATAGTTTCAGAATGCTAGGGGACAATTAAGCTATGTATCCACCCCTATGTCATACAAGAAAAAGCAAATAGTTTCATATATTTCTAAGAAAGATTATTTCTCACTGACTTTTCTAGGGGAAACTGCTAAGGGATTCAGATCAAATAAAAAAAACTGAACCCAGAAGGAAGGATTAAGAAAGCAGTACATAGGGGCACCTGGGTGGTTCAGTTGGTTAAGCGACTGCCTTCGGCTCAGGTCATGATCCCAGAGACCCGGGATCAAGCCCCGCATCAGGCTGCCTGCTCGGTGGGAGGCCTGCTTCTTCTCTCACTCCCCCTGCTTGTGTTCCCTCTCTGGCTGTGTTTCTCTCTACCAAATAAATAAATAAAATCTTAAAAATAAAAAAAAGAAAGCGGTACATATAGGAAATTGATGTCTGAGCGGGCACTGTAGACGAGTGGGGAAAAGATACATGAGTCAGTAAATGGTGCATAACACTCCATTACTCTCAAGGGAAAAACAAAATGAAATTGGATCCCTGCTTCACTCTATATACAAAAGTCAATGCTCAGTGGAATAATTTTCAAGAAAAAATTATTACAGATGAAAATTTAGGAAGTTACCTTTATCACCTCAGGGTAAGGAAGAATTTATTAAACTGTAAAGAAAAGGCTTGATAAATTTGAGTACGTTAAAAAATAAAAAAAAAAACCTCCCCCCTCAAAAAAAAAGTGGCATGCAGAATAATTTTCAGAAAACTCAAATGTCCAGAAACTTAAAAGGAAGGGGTCTACTAATTAGAGAAACACAAATTAAATCACAATGGGATAGCAGACGGGCAAAAAATGTAAATGGATAATATCAAAGGTTAGAGAGGATTTGGTGTAAAAACTGAAAGCAACTAACATCCACTCATCTCAGTAAAGGGATGTTTACTATCCACTAATCAGGACATAAGTTACAGAACAGTCACACAGTGGAATGCTATACAATAGTGAAAAAGAATGACCATAAACTATATATCTCTGCATGGATAATTCTCACACATACTGCTGAGTGAGCAAACCGGGGTGCAGGGTAATAGATACCTATGACATCATTCAAAACAATATTTCCTGTGGCCTGAGGATACATACATGAAAAAATTGTGAAGGCATGGGAATGGTGTGGTTCAAACTCAGGAAAGGGAGTTATGTGACCTCGAAGCATTCGCAGGGGTCTCCCCTGAGCGACAGGTGATATTTCTTAGACTGGGAGGTAGACATACAGACACTTGTTGTTTTATTCTGTATACATTTTCAAGACTCACCTAATGCATACTTTGCTTTTCTAAAATGAAAAGAGTAAAAGAGTAAAATCACAGAAGAGCCCGCCCCCCCCTTTTTTTTTTCTTTTTTACTGGGAATGGAAGAAGAGAAGAGAACGTGTTCTGTCTCTTGACACGAGATGATCTGGAAGAATTTCAAAGTTTGTGCAATTGTGTAGATAAACTGATGCATGAAACTGCAAAAACGATGGGTTCAAAGCCCACCTATTCAACTTTGTGAAGTACTTTTTATTATTTGGGTGGTGTCAGGTACAAGGTCTGAATCATGATATACACAACTTGGAATGATATCGAAATATTTGGAAACATAGTCTTTCTTCTCTAATTAACCTAGCTTTTTGAGAAGAACCAGGTTACATATAGAAAGAAAATAAAAATTAAACATATCGAAAAAATTAAACATATGGAATCATTGAAGATATTTATAAAACATCTTCTTCCAAAGAAGCTGAAATTTGATGATATGAACCTCTCATCCAAAGGTAGATTGTTTGTGATTGAATTTTTTTGTTTCTTGTTTTCAATTCATGCACTAAACTGGGTATCTTTTTTTTTTTTTAAAGATTTTATTTATTTGACAGAGAGAAACACAGCGAGAGAGGGAACACAAGCAGAGGGAGTGAGAGAGGGAGAAGCAGGCTTCCCACTAAGCAGGATGCCCGATGTGGGGCTCGATCCCGGGTCTCCAGGATCATGACCTGAGCCGAAGGCAGTTGCCCAACCAACTGAGCCACCCAGGCGCCCCTAAACTGGGTATCTTTACATTTCTTATTTAATGTATTCACCATAAAACTCGCAAAAATGGAAGAATTCATCAACAGCACCCATATCTCTTTAGTAGATATGGGGTATTTATAAATGTGTGTTAAAAATTATATGCTTTAATTGTATCCTCTTTAAAACTAAATCAGTCATCCTCTGAGTAGGGTACAATGTGTTCTGTACTGAATGAGAACCCCTTCTTGGAACAAAGGTGTTGCTAAATCCCTCTGCAAGAGACCTTTATTTCAAATGCAGGATTTTATTTCACAGGAAATGTGAATCTGAAAGTATTTTACTAGTAATTAGCCTTTAAAATAGCAGAGGCTTCATATTCTTCATTTATGCTTGGAAACTGCACATGGATTCTGTGGGGGGTTTTTCTGACTTGCATTAAATCGTTAGGAACATGCTATATTCTAGCTGGGAAACAAAGATAGACCAAACTTGGCCTTCACTTGAGACAGCAACTTCAGAGTAGTCTTGGGAAGGCAGTGAACGGAGAAGATAAGTAAACTCTAAATGTTCTCAGCAGGTGCTATCCCTATCTAGGACACTCCAACCCTCTTATATTTTTATCCTCATTTTCAGTGAAATTTTAAAAGATTAATAATCATAATAACATTACTAAATGTTCAATCTTCTTGTCCCCATATAGAGATGGTAAAACTGAAGACAGAGGGGCTGAGGTCTTGTGAAGGCCCACAGCTAGGAAGTGGCCAGAGTCAAGTTTAAACCCAGGCAATATGATTTCCAAGCCACTCACTTAACCAGCACACTACACCTCTTGCCATATTTGAAAACATTAAATCAAGGCACTGGTCTGAGTAACTGATGTGGAGTAGATTCTGTTACAGTTTCTGTTATTCCTGGCTGACGTTATCACAGGTAAATTGGAGCTTATGTCTTTACCCTCAGCTCTTTACCTATGCAATATGCTACTAGGTAATAATGCTAAATAGTTTTCTAAAATGATGACACTAGTTTAAATTCCCAACAACACTGCAACACTGAATGAAAGTACAACTGTTCCACATTTAAAGTGTCTGCTGATCTGATAGGTGTGCAATGGTATCTCATTGTGGTTTCAAATTGCATTTCCTTGATTAGTGATGCAGTGGAACAGTTCTCACATGTTTTTGGACCATGTATATTTCCTCTTCTATGAAATGTCTGAGCATGCCTTTTGCCCATTTTTGTATTGGGTTGTTTTGTCTTTTTTCTTATTGATTTGTAAGAGCCTTTTACATATGCCAGATACTAATCTTTTATCTCTTACATATTTATCAAATACCTTTTCATAGTTTTGGTCTACTTGTTTTCCTCTAGATCTTCTTGATAAATAGAAGTTCTTAATCTTAAAAGAGTTAAATTTATCAATCTTTTTCCTTAATGATTTTGAGCTTTAAAAATATATATATAATGTACCTTACCCTACCCTCAAGATAGTAAATATATTCTTATGTATTATCTTTTCAAAAATTTATGGTTTTGCCTTTCACATTTAAGTCTTTCATCTAATCAGCACTGATGATTTTCATGTATGGTGCCAGGTAGGCATCCAATTAAAAAATCTTTTTTTGTCCATCAGGTAACTAAATGTCCAATTACAATTTATTATGTAGTCTTCCTGCTCCTACTGATCTTCCACGTCCCTCTGTCCCTCTGTCCCTCTGTCATAAGTGAATCTTTCTGATAAGGGCAGACTGTTTTTGGCCTTTCTATTTTGTTCCTTTAGTCTGCCTTACACTCTATCAGTTCCACATTGTCTTAGTTACTATGGTTTGATAATTAGCTCTGATGTGGGGAAGTCCTTTACCATATTCTCCTGTGACTGTGTTTTGGCTTTCTTAGTTTTTTGCTCC